>JAQZBX010011188.1:0-43156 GCA_029593785.1 Cabassous unicinctus | reverse complement strand
CCTGCTAGAGCACCTGAGTCAAACCCCTGGGTTCGAATCTCACTTCCACCGCTTACCAGCCCATGCCCTTGGTTAGGTTACTTAACTGCCCTTGTATTTCACTTTCCAAATCTGTAAAAGGCACATAATAATGATAATGCTGCGATACTCAAATACAGCATAATACAATGTAAGCTCACAGAGCAGAACATGACCCTTAGAACTCAATAAAAGTTAGCCATTATTATTAGTAAGTGTGGCTAGTATATTAAAGTTTATGGAACACATTGTATACCAAGAATGTAAACATTCAGTGGAAAAACATGATTGAGGACACTACTTAAAGAGTCAGAAAAGTAAAATGACCTGCCAGCTAAAGTAAACAAATTTATTACTAAACCTTTTGTTTTTACCCTTCTTGAGAATAGGATAGTATTGCTCAGGACTTAGAAGCTGAATGCAAGGGACTGGAAAAGAAATGCTTTCTGAAATCCAGCATGGCAGATGGCGCACGTTGTCTCCACTCTGCTGGCTGGCGCGCGTCGTGTGTGCAGGCGGCCAAACCCTCGCATCTCTCAGCAGAAGGGCAAGTGGTAACCACATGGGGCTTAGGCTTGGGGAGAGTGATTGCCTGGAAGTGAGGTCATAAATCAGGAGTTCGAGTCTGTCAGTGCTGACAAAGACACACTGTTTTCCCTGACAGTACAGAATCATATTACTGCACATGCAAGTGTCTCACACCTGGGAAAGATGAAATCACACTGAGTTTAATCCTCCGAAACCAGCTCAACAAGAAGTCACTTAAACATTTAAGATAGGAGTTGTCTCCTGGCAAAGAAAGTACTGCAAAGCAACTGGGCAGTTTTCACTAATTAGAAGGGCCTGGCCTTGTCAGTTGAAATAATCTTTTATTCTTGATTCTCCTTATTAATTATACCTGGAGAGGCCTAACTAGTCTCTTTTAAAAGGGTATTTGGGTCTTCTACACTCATTCTTATTAACCAAGGAAATCGGCCATTCGTTGTGGTTAAGTAAGCATATTAAACCAAAGCATACTGATACCAGATACTTCACTAAAAATAGATATATAAATTCAAGCCTTTCATCAAAACCGAGCCTTGCTTCAATTAGTGTCAGTGAAGATTATTTACATGCTGCAATGTGTCAGTGAACACATACCCAGGGCTGTAACCAAAACTGAGGCCAGACAGGAGTTTCACAACCTTTGCCTCTGGATTTAAGTAAGCAGACAGCCGGCATTTGGAAAGGCGTTGAAACAAAAGTCTTCCAGGGAGCTCTGCTGCACACCTAGAACTATGTTCTCTCTCCCTGGCATGGGGCAGACCATCTCATCAGCCCACCCTGCGGGGAGGCAGGTCATCTGGCTCCTCACCAGGACATAGACGGAAGCAGCAACCTCCTTGAACCATCTTCAACCTGCAATTCCAGCGCCTGGTGCTCTTTTCCCACCCCAAAAAGCTAACTTGGTTCAGAATTTTGTGGACAAGTAAAATCCATGAAACCCATTTTAAGTGGCCCTCCTACCACACGCAGAACATGTAAAGACAATGGGAGGAGATAGACCAACATTTTAAAACTTAATTTCATAATTAAATACCAGGTAATACATGGCAAAAAAAATTAAAAGTAAAAATAGGTAATATATGGCAAAAAAAAAAAAACGTCAAAAGCCGCCAAAATTTTTCAATTGAAAAGTGGAGTTTCATCATCCACCTTTCCCCAGCCACCCAGTTTCCTTCCATGGAGGCAATCAGTATTTTCAATTTCTTGTGATTATTCCAGAAGTGTTTAATGAATATTAAAGCATATATATATATGTATGTATGTATGTATGTATATATATGTATGTGTGTGTATATATGTATATCCTAAAACACACACACATGCAAATGGTAACAAGCCTGACCCTTGCTTTTTTCACTGTATGTTGGTGATCTGCCACATCAGTACATATAGTAAAGATTTGCTCTTTTCAAAGGCAGCAAAGAATTCCATGGAATGGCAGCACCATCACGGACTTAACCAATCCCTTAATGAAGGACTCTAAGGGTTTTTTTTCTCAATCTTTTGCTATTACAAAGAACACTGTAACATACATACATACCCTTGTTTGTGCCACCTCATTACGTGTGACTATTAACAGAATAAATTTCTAGAAGTGGAATTGCTGGGTTAAAAATATGTGCATGCTTCATTTGATAGATATTTCCCAATTGCCCTCACAGAGTTTGTGCCAATCTACCCTCCTACGAGTAATATATAAGAGTGACTGTTTCCCCAAACCTGGCCAGCTCGGTGTGTTACCAAACTTCTTGATCTTTGTCGAGCCAACAGTGACAGTATCTTTCTGTTGTTTTAGTTTGCATTTCTCTTGTTGGGAGTAGACAGAGTGCCTTTACAAATGCTCAAATGCCTTTTTCTTCAAACTGTCTGTTCATGTCCTCTGTCTCTTGATGTGTTGGTCTTTTTCTTTTCTTATTAACTTGTAGACACACTTAGTACATTAAGAAAAATTGACTGTAGTGGGCAATGAAAACATTTTATTCTAGTTTGCTGCTTGACCTTTGACTATGTGGCATTTTCCCCCATGCATGATTTTAAAGTTTTTTCATACCTGAATGTATCAACCTTTTCTTTCTTGGTTTTGAAGAGGTGGAAGTGGAGGGAAGTAATCAACATTTAATTGATCAAAGTCAAAACTGACCAAAAGCCAAACTCCCCACAATGACCAACAAGACTATGTTTCCTTGTTTCCCTTTCCAATCCAATCTCTATCAATCCTCTCCAAGCAAACAAAATTCCAGCCATATAAACTAATTGCATCTCTCAAGAAAAAAATCATAAGATTGGTTTATTTCTTTTATACATATAGATTAAGGCATAAATTATTCTTTCTACTTGGAATGTCTTTCTCAGTCCTGTTCTCCTTTTACCTGTTGCTCAAATTCCTGTTTCATACAAACAATTCAATTTTCACCTCCTTCGTGAAGCCTGCCTATCTCATTTTAGCTATGCATAATTAGTTATGTAATATATTCCACGAATCCCCATTAGTACTCTGGAGCCAGGCTGTCTTGGTTCAAACCCTGGTTCTGCGACTTATTTGTTGAGCAACTGACTTTGAGCAAAGTTACTTAATTGTGCTTCAATTTCCTCATCTGTAAAATAGGGATAATAATAATGCCTAAGAGGACTGCTTTGAGAATTATTTGGGTTAACATCAATAAACGTGGTCAACTGTACCTGCACTGAGAATAGTGCCTGGCACACAGGAAATGCTTGTTAGCAAATAGAAACATGTAGAGCATAGCGTCACTCTAAGCAGCAGAGAGTAAACCTCCAGGAGGTGACTGTGCTGTAATTCATCTGTTTCCCTGCCCTTCTTCTTTTCTAGACTGTGAATGTCTTGAAGGAAGAGGCCAGATATCATGTTTTATTCAACTTTGTATCCCAAGCACCTAATACATGGCAGTTTTGTTGAATGAATAAACGAACGAATGAATGTTTTGCCTTCAGAGGCTCTCACTTCAGTTGAAATAGAACATAAATAAATAAAGAGACTGAAGAAAGTCTCAAAATAAAATATGAGAACCTAAGTGTCAATAACAGCAAATTCAAAGTCTCTCTCTGTTTAATTGCTAAGGAAATAATCAAGGAGACCAGTGGAGTAGACCTAACAAGGAAAAACATCTTGGGGGAGTTTCTGTAAAGATTTAAACCAAAGAAAGATGGATTGTAGGGACAATTAAAGAGGAGGGAAACTGGCCCCCACACTGGGCCATTTGGGGCCCCTCCTAAATCCTAGGTAGCTTATTTCAAACATATGCAAATATACCCACATTAAACACAATTGGGGCCAGGGGGATATGTGAAAGGCAATTTATAATTTCACTTTTAAATTAATTTTATATTAGTATTTGATTCACAATTGGCCATGATTTCTTAGCAAGCATTTGGTGCCCATGAGAAATTTTAAGTGAGAATGTATATGAATGTAAAATGCAATAACCACTGAAGTTGACATATGTCATAATTTGTAACTATTATTTTAAAATTTCGATACCACCATTTCCAAATTTTGTGAAGCAGAAGATTACTTTTTCTTTCTTTGTTCCCTCCAGGTCTCAGGTATTTTAATTGGTCCTTCGGCCCTAGCCTAGGCACTATGCTTAGAGAGCCTAATGGGTAAAGCTTGTCCAAAGGCCCAGGGGCAAGTGCAATCAAGTTTTATGCTGAGTGTGGCAAACTTATTTTCTCTGCTGAAGCCAAGAATCTGTGGAGGATTAGTTGGAGGCATACTTCCTAGGGAACCAGCCATTTTTGTAAGTAAAGTCCTGTTGCAAGAGGAACAAAGAAACCTGTTCAGATTGGGTGGGGGTGGGGGGGACACCTTGCCTTTTCTTCTTGTCACCTGCAAGAAATACCATGCACTTCTTAATCTCAAGGTCCTATTGACACTCAACATCAGACACAAGATCCAGCAACTAAAGAACTATTTTTCATCATAAAGCCAGTCCTCACACATTTTCCAGGACATTTGACCTAGCCTTTTCAGAACAAATTAGAACCTTTTCTCTTTTTCACCCCACTCCCCAGCCCCCAGCCAATCTCCCTTGTGGCAGATGTTGCATATCACAACCCTTGATAGTGAATGAAAGGTCCCATCTTTGAATGATAAATGGAAAAGGTAAAAATAGACTAAGGCTAAAAAATCATTTAATTTGAACGAGATGGTGGAAATAGAATGCTAGAATAAATAGTCAGCTGGACATAGACCTCCGTTTGGCATGCAGTTGTATGGATGGCCCCAATATAAAAGAATCAGGGTCAATGTTTTGCACAACTCTAGGGGGCAACATTCACATCATATTCTATGTCCACAGTGCTCCCTGGAGTTGTGCAACCTTGTGGGCCTGAAAGCAACAGTCACGTGCCTCTGATTTCCAGGGAAATGAGTTGCAAAACAGCCCAGGAGGAAAGAGAGAGAAGCTACCGAGTCTCATGTAAGCTACAAGCATTCCAGAACACCAGTCGATTTCATGCCCAACTCTTGCTACACCTAAGATTTGCATAACTCAGTACTGGGGAGGTTTGGGGGAAAAACCAGTATTCCACCCTTGAACCCAAGCCAAAACTTCAGTGACTGAATACTGAGAAAGTTGCTTTTTTTCAAACTTAATCTAGTTTCTCTTTCCCAATAGCGTTTAAAGGACAAACGTGTTCTGTTCTGCAGTCCTGGAACTCACTATTCATGGTTAAGTCATTACCTGTGAGGACTGTATAAGGGTTATTGGAAGTTTAGCTTTACAGTAAATGAAGCATAATTTACACAATAAAATGCAATCCTTGTTTAATTAGTTACCTCACCTATTGGGAGTTTTTCTCATTTCTCGGGTCAAGATTTTCACTTAGGGCCATAACCATGGGGTTGACATTGCTTGTGAAACACTTTTGAACCCCTCAGAACGGAGACTTCTTGACTACACCTAAGGAGCAACTCGCCAAAACCAATGACTATTTCACAATCTGAGTAGGGGCACTTCATCTAACTAATATGTAAATAAAGGAGGGGTGAGTTAGCAGCTCAATACAGAGGGCGCCTCTCAAGAAAGCTCAGCTTCTAGAAATCAAGGGCAACTTCATTCAAATCCTGTGACTCTCTGTGGAACTTGGGCACAGCACGGTGCTTGGGCCTGAATCAAGGGAAGGACAAAAGGCTCCTTTGTCTCTCTGGAGCTCACCCATGTCCAGAGAGATGGGACTCCAGGAGGTAGGAACTGGTTCTGAATCTTCCCACATAGTTGCTATTCCTGATACTTTGTTCTGCTTGAAACCACGGGAGAATTACAGATTGCATCAGAGAGGAAAGCACAACCTTGTGCTTTCATCTTACCTTCTGGCTCGCGCCAGAGTCAGTGCCCAGTGGGCCAGCATAGCCTGAGGAAGCAGAAACTCAGGCCCTACCGACAAAGGGAAACAGTGGCCTGGGAAGAGGGGAAATAATATTTGTAGGGACTAGTGGACTCACTATAAGAATAATAATCTGAATTTCAATAGCTAGTGCTTGCCCACACTTGCTTAAATGTGGTACCTTAGATGCTGGCAAATTCTGCCCACCCTTCAAGGTGCCTGGGAGGGATGTTTCATAGGCATCTGTATACACACTGCGATCCCCTCCGTGCCCCCCATGGCAATCCTGGAGTGTGCCAAGGCTGTGTCTCATGGTGCTGCCAGAGCTGCTAATCCCAAAAGGGCCAAAATGGCACTGTCTTCCTCCCTGGACATAAAAGCTTCCTAGATTTCATGGAGTCCTTGTGAAAACAGCACCTTTGGCTTCCGTTGGCGTCCCCTCTCTCTGGGGGATTCAGGCAGAGTCCCCAGGGTCCAAACTGGTCCATCTGGGAATTGATATCTGAAACAGATTATTTTTTTCTCTCTACCTCGTTCCTCTTACTAACCCTCACTTTCCTCCAGCCCTCCCTCTACCCATTCTGTTTCAATATAGTTGAGTGAACCCCAATAATCTACATTTTAATGAGCCCCTGGGAGCCACAGATCATGTTCTGAGAAGCAAAACTGCCTTCATTAGTCTGGTGGCTAAAGCTATGAAGTCAGACCAGTGGATCCACCACTTAGTATGACCTTGTGCAAGTTACTTAACCTCTGTGTGGCTCAGTTTCCTAATTATCAAATGGCGATAACAATAGAACTTAGCTCATAGGACTGCGGTTGGAATTCCACAAGATCATTCATTTATCTCCTCATCGAATAAACACCATCTCGACGGCCTGCAAGCTTCCAGGTGCTGCTCCAAATGTCAGGGCCATGACATAGAAGAAGACACAGAAAGCCTCTGTCCTCCTGGAGCTGGAATTCCAGCTGGGAGCAGGGGACACAGAGAGGTGGGGAGATGAAGAGTTTTCTTGTTTGTTTGTCTGTTCTTTGTTTATTATTACTAGTATTTTGGAAATAATGAAAATACTCTAGTGACAATTGAAGTGATGACCACACAACTACGTGATTATACCAAATACCATTAATTGTACACTTTGGATGAACTGTATGCTTTATTAATATGTATCAATAAAATTGATTTGTTAAAAAATTCTAGCTGGGAAGACTAGATGAATAGTATAATGTTGGGCAGTGATAAATTCTATAAAGAATTAGGGGATGAACAGTGCCTGGGGGGCTATTTCAGACAAGATAGTCAGGAGAAGCCTCTTTGAGGAGGTGGCAAATCAGCAAAGATCTGAATGTAAAAGGTATAGAGTGTTCAGGAAAAATATTAATAATATTACTTTCCAGATTCTCATATTTAAAATGCCTACAGACCATGTGCCTAGAAATGTGGCACTTCATTTTTTAAAAAATCATCTTAAAAGAAGCATTTTAAAACATCACCTCATTTCCCACACACAGCTACTCTTACTTGCATTATTGTATCTCGTTAATTTTCAGTCTCCCACCCCTGGTCACCTTCCACCGAGTGCCAGAGCAAGGTCCAGAACGGTACTTCGATCGCTCATTCATTTTCCCACAAAAAGCCTCTCAGTACCTGAGAGACTTAGCAAGACACTTTCCAGAGTGGCGCCACTGTTTGTTTGCTCTTGTGGAATTTGGACTATGGATGGTGAAGGAAGTCACGGGGAAGGAAGGGAATAAAGTGCATTTGGTAGACAACACTGTATCACTCAGGAGCTTACGTCTGCTGGTGGTGGACAGGCTGGCATGGATGGCATCACTGCAGGAACCACTGAAACCTGGTATTGCTGTAAGACAGACTTTCCAAAGGATGTTTCTGGAAACATTTGTTCTATGGGGCTTCATGTTCAAAATCTTATGGAAACACTCTCTTGGAGATTCACAAGGCATATTCACAGATCAAAGCGCTTGAGAAGTTCTGCAGTTAAGACACCTGATTAAACTTCATTGACCTAAGTTCTCTGACCACAGAACTCCTTTCTCCCTTAACACTTATTAACCTGAACTTTTTGAAGTGCTTCTGTAATGTAAGGACACTAAATTTTAATGAACTCATCATAGCTTAGAATTCTAGTGTCTTGGAAATAGCACGGAGTATGTAATCAGTAAATGTGGAGTGAATGACAGATTGAAACTCCTGTCAGATCCACATTCAACTTAGACACAAACGTATGTGTATAAATGAGCATTCTGCCTTCAAGTACTGCAGTGGTGCTGATGTAGTTTTAGAAGGATTTTGGAACTCCTTTTTTTTGGTTATCATTTTCAGACTCTAAAATTTTGAAGGTGAAAAGTAATCTTAAAGAGTATTTTTAACCGCTGATTCTGAACCAGGTTGCCAAGACTCATCAATTGTGAGATTTGTTCAAAGTAAATATTTTTAAGAAATTAAACTACTATCAATTGTGAATGATGTTAAAAAATTTAATTACGAGACAGCCAAGGTTATCCCGACCATTTCACCTCACTTTTACCCCATTGCATTCCAATAACCTTTCCTGAGTGGGAGGAAGGGGTGGAGTTAGAGCCAGCCTGCTGGGAATTGCACATAACCTGCAGCGTCTCTTATGAGTGCCGAGGGGCACACCCTTGGGAGTGTGTCATGCATGTAAATCTTATCTGTCATGTCTGTTATCTGATGGAAGAAGGTTAAGAAATGCTGAACCAACACAAACCCTGCATTTTCTAGATGAGAACATGGAGGCCTAGAGGGGCAAAGTAACATGCCCAGATCACTCAGCCTGTACAACGTAGCCTCTTCTGAAACACCTGTCCTTGGGTTCTGCCTCAGGTCAGGTACCATAGAAGCAGAACCTGAGAAGGGAATTCTTGCACAAGTGATTTATTGAAGGAGTGCTCTCAGAGAAGGCATGGCCACAGGATGACCCATGGTCAGATGTTTAGTTTTTATCAGGGCCTGAAAGCATGCCAGGAGATTTATTTTCAAATGACATAGAGTTCTCTGCTGCAGATGGCATGATTTGCTCCAGGAACTCCAGGGGTCAGAGTTGCAACTCTCCTATTAGGGTGTCCCAGAGGCCCACACAGTATAATTCTCTACCATATATTTTCAGCTACCTCTGATATTATGGGATTTTCTTAGCCAATTGGCCCAAAGGACAAAGCTACTACTCAGCTTGGATCTCTTGAACAGCCCTTCCTTGCTCTGGATTCCACTAATCTAGGGTCCTTCCATGTCACCCATTAAATGGACCTGTATTCTTGTGTGGAATATGCTACCTCTTAAGTTGAAAGAGCTTATCAAACATTATGCTTCTTAGTGGTAGAAGATACAAAGTACAAACTTGGACTTTGCTTTAGATAGAATAATCCAGCATGCCCTAGATCACCAGATCCCTTAAAACTTCTCCATTGTGGCAAGGCCCCGAATCTTGTAGGGTTTATCTCTTATCTCCTACCCTCTGAAGCACATGTATCTTATCAAGGAATCCAGAGAGTTTGCCAATTCTTCTCATGAGGTTTGACTAACATGATATCACCAATGTAGTGGACCAATGTGATGTTCTGCATAAGGTCAGATGCTACTACTTGATTATGTTTGCAGGAGTCCATTGTCTTCCTCCATTTCCAGTTTTTCAGGGGCCATATTGATAAATTAAATGAGCATATTATGGGGACCACTACCCCTATGCCCTTTGTGTCTTAGAGTATGGTAATAATCTTTGCCATTCCCCACTAGGATAAGGAATATTTTTATTTATCATGGCCAAAGGGTACAGTTTTGGGGACTTCCATGTGGTCTTTCCTACAACAACTTCTCTTACCCTACAGGTCAAAGAACCAATGTAAATGGTCTGCCAACTGCTCAGTATGCCTGTACCATTTATACATTTGGGAGCTGAGAAAATGATTACTGGGTAGTTCCATGCACTGAGTTCTTCAACTGTGAGACAGATCTGGGTCAGGACTTGCATATGCCTCTACTCTAGTGAGGGATCATCATGGCATTTTGAGTCCTCATATGTCAGGGTCACCTTCGACTTTGTATCCATTGGCCTTGAAATAACTGGGATTCCCCTTTCCCGTGTACAGTTATAAAAGTATATAATCAACAAGTCCCTTTGGGGAAGGGCTGGGTGAATCACTACAATATAAAGCAAGAGTACTGTCCCACCTGGGATCCAACCCCTTTTCAGTCAATGAGCTCTGGATCTGAGAACTGACTCAGGTCTGGAAACTAGGCAAAAGATCCTGATTTTCTATGGGATGAGTCTTCTGCTCATTCAATCTTCATTTTTCATTTAATATATTAAGCAATATTCTTATTAACTACAACTTATCTTGCATGACCTATTAGCCATCTTCACAGATACCTGCAAGTCAGAACTCCTTGGGTGCCATTGCAACACTGCTGCCCATTACGGTAACTACAAACACTTTACTTCTTAAGTTTAGGGCTACCACCTGGCCTCTGCTATTCTGGGATCCTATTATCCTGTTCTAGGGAGCTCAGTTCTGGAATAGCATCATCTATTGTCAGCACTAGTATATGAACCCTGTCTTGTTAGGAATGTTCTGGTGCCTTCCCCAGACTCCTCCTGGTGCATTCCTTTTCACCTTGGTAAATGGAGTGTACTCTGGTACCTACTGAGGAAAACAGGTGGTGGGTTTTCCAGTACTTTATGGTTGATCTATTCTAACATGCCCACTTCTCTGAGGCTTTTAATCCCTTCTTCCACCTATCAAGCAGTCTGGAATCTCTATTTCATTTAATGTGACCTATCACCTTTTCTAAGCTACAAAGAACCATCCCAGCAGTATATTAGACAGGTTTCCTCAGGCCTTTAACCCTATATTGGCAAACTTCCCCTTATCCTCCCACTTTGATCCATCATCCTCATGCTCTACTCCTAGGCATACTCACCCCATTCTGCTGGAACATATTACCCAGTTCCTGCACCTCCTCTGGCTTATAATCTATCTTCTCCCTTAGCAGGCCCAGCACTTCCCTTTGGGATTATGCTGAGATTTGACCCTGATTGCCAAGAGGGAAGGTGGTGACTGAGCCTAAGAAGGGCAAGCATTATCTTAAAAGGCACTCACCTCATTTGACGCCTCTGCGTTATCTTCAAGAAAGAGGAGGGAGATCTGTCTTCCAACAACGGGGCATGGACCACTTACCCATGCCAAGAGAGCTCAGGAGAATCTGAAATCTTGGGGTTCAAGGCTCTCAAGTGCATGTACTCAGATATCTGTATCCAAAGTTTCTGGGACTCTTATCAGAGATCCGTCTTTGGTATAGGAGATTTGCCTAGGCTGAGCATTCAGCCTTCTCTAAAGTCCTGCTATCCTTTTAATTAGGTTCCGTGCTTGTGCTTCAGTACTGCCTGCTGTCTGAACGCAGAAGAGTGCCTCTAAGTGCCAACAAAGATGTTCTCTCATTCTCACATTTGCTTTAAATTGCTGTTTAATAGACTTGAGCCTTGCATTTTCTTTCTTCAATTAATCAATGACATTTAACAGCAGATTCCCAATTCCACAGTATTAGGTTTACTATTTACTCCATATCTCTCAAATGCCGAGTCATTGCAGTAATTAATCCATCCCCTTCCACTTGTATCCTGTCTCAGCTCACAAGAGGTGAAATTTTTAGCCACTTCACTGTTACAGCATGCCAGAGATGAACACCTATTGAGTGATCCATTTCCACAATACCATCCTTAGAGTCTTTTTCCTAGGACACTTTTGGTACCAACTGTCTTAGGTTGGTTTCCCTAAAAGCAGAGCCTGAGGTGGGGTTTCCCATGAAAGTGATTTATTGAAAAAATGATTTCAGGATTGGGGAAGTGAGGAAAGTATATAGAGCAGGGGGAAAGCTAAGTAACAATGTGGTCTCAGATGAACACTGGCATTAGTCTGGTCCAACGGGAGCTCTGGAGCACAAATTGCCCCATGGAGTGGGTCCCATCTTGAGGAAAGGAAGCCAGCCTTTTGTACCCTGGTGTCAGTCATTGGCCTCTGGCTGCTATGGGGTGTGAGGGGGTACACAACCTTTGGGGGAGGCAGCTCTTGTTCAGCAGAGGACAACTCTCTGGAGAAAGGGCAACTGTGGCTCATTAGCAGCTAATACTCATAGCACCTGGAGATGGGTGCATTGACCAAGTGAAGGGAAATCTAGACAGGGCACCTACAGTGTTCACTCCAGATCATTTCTGTAATGACAACTCTTAGTCCTTGAGAGTAGACCTGATATCAGCCAACAGCGAAAAGTTATTTGGAAACAATTTGGCAAATAAGGTCAGTGAGCAATAGAGTGTTAGTTTTTTTAAAACACAAGTAATACCCTTTTTTAAAGTGCTAATCATGCTTTGTACCAAGAACTTCTTCTTCTTTTGCTTGGTTTATAAACTCCATTGTGTGCAAGCCACATAAAGAGTTCCAAAAATCTTTTATCAAATGGTATTTTTTAGATTAAGTGTCTAAGTGACAAACTCGGATGTGGGCAACACTCACTTTAAGAAGTAAACTCTGGAATGTATGAATACAAATCAGGCTAATCTCATTAAAGAAAATATATCATTACAATGCGCAGACAATGAAGAAGTATAAATGGTCAAAAATATTTTTAAGTGATTTTCAACTTCTCTAGAGTTTAATGAAATGCCTATTAAAGTAAGCATGCTTTTGTCATGGTAGCAGCGATAACAGTGAGGATACAGTGAGACAAGCACTCCTCAAATATTGGGAGTGGAATTGTGAAGAGGTATAGACTTTTTGGAAAATAATTTGGCAATATGTATCAAAATTCTTATAAAATCAATACGCTCTAAACCCAATAATTCCACTTCTAAGAACTGATTACAAGGAAATGATCAGTTATCCCAACAAAGCTGTATGCTCAAGAACAATCACATAGTGTTCTTTTATATTTGTGCAAAATTGAAAACAACTTAAATGTCCCAAAATTGTAGAATGGGTGCATAAATTCTGGAACACATACTGTGCCTTGGGAATGTCTTGGTTTGCATTCCAACTCTGTCTCTCCCTAGATTTATAATCCTGGGCAAGTTAATTAACATTAATTATTTTTCTTAAAATGGAAATTATAATAATTTCGATCTTAAAATACTTGCAATATCAAGTACTTAGAACTGTGCCAGGCTCAGAGAAGTGCTCAGTAAGGGTTAGCTATTATTTTTGTTTAGAAGAAATTTAATGATATTGAGATACATTAATGACATAAGTGAAAACACAGGATACAAAGTTTCCATATCGTATGGTGCCAAATTTTTATGTTTACACATATTCACAGGCCAAAGACTGGGGAAAAAGTACACTGTACACTAAACCAGAAGTTCTCAAACTTTTTGCTCTCAGGACTCTTTTTACACCCTTGAAAATTATTGAGGATCACAAAGAATTTTGTTTATGTGAGTTATACATTTATCGATATTGATTGTATTTGAAATCAAAGTTCAGAAAAAATTAAAACAAAGGAGTACACAAGCTCTGTTAACAATTAAAGTGATGACATCACATGTCATGTAGCCTCTGGAAAACTTCACTTTACACTCAAAAGAGAATGAAAGTGAAGAAGACAAATAACTAATACAGAATATTAGTGCTATCATGAAAAGAATTTTCACCCTGTGGCCCCCCTGAAAGAGTCTCAGGGAACCCCAGAGGGGGTTAGGATCACACATTGAGATGCTGCACTCAACCACTAACTATTGTCATAAATCATTTGTATTGTCTTCTTTATTCTCTTCTGTATTTTTCAACCTTTCCCACAATAAGAATATCCTTTTTTTTTTTTTCATTTTTTTAATCCGTGTAGTTGTAGTTTTAAAGAAAAACCGTGCAGTAAGTACCAAGTTGTCATAAACTACCCCATATAGTTTTCCCTACAATTAACATTTTGCGTTAGTATGGTCCCTTTGCTACAACTGATGAAACAATATTATTATAATAACTATAGTTCATAGTTTACATTTGGGCTCACTCTTTGCACAGTTCTATGTGTTTATTTTAATTTTTTCTGGTAATTACAAATGTAAAGATAATTCTAAAAATATGTTTAGTATTTTACAGTCATGCCACATGCACACATATTCATTTGGATTCTTGCTCCTCAAATGATTTTGTGAGACATCTAAGACTGCATGAACCAATGGTTCTATGCAACTGAACTTATTTTCAGGGCTTTTCATAGACCAGAAAACCAATTAAAGAAAGTCCTTCAGACACTGGAACAAGCCAGATACCAGACCTGGGAGAGCAGCTGAAGGGTTGCCTTTTTCTACCATGCTGATCCAGAGTAGGTGAGCTGCCACGGGTAAGCAGCACAGTCACAGATGCCAAGGAAACCCATTCTCAATGGCTTCGGTCATTGCGAAGCGATCGCATTATCGCAACCCATCAGCATATTTGTCTGTTTTGCTCACACCCGTGTTCTCTGGGCCTAGTACAGAGCCTGGCACACAGTACGCAGTCAAATGGATGAACGGGTGAGTCAAATTTGTCAAATGGATGAACGGGTGAGCAAGAGGAGCTGACAAGGGTGGTATAATAGTTTCTATGCCAAGTGCTTTACATACATGGTCTCCCCTAAACCTCCTGCAACTCTCTGAGGAGGTACTGTTCTCACCCGTTTCCAAGAAAAGAATACAGAAGCTCAGAGTGTCCTAGTCACTTGCCTGAGGCCTCAACCAGGAAGTGGCAGAGGCTGGATTTGATTCCAAATTGTCTCAGTGCAGAGCTGGTATGATTTCACAGGCGGCAGAGGAGGATCCCACCCCAGAAAATGCAGGGAGAAAGGTCACCTGGAATCCTGATATCGATATACCACCCCTAGAAATTCCTGCCACTGACTGAAACCTCTAAGATGTCGTTTCCTGACTACAGGTTACAATATATTTGGGGTGGTGGGAGGAAGTGGAGGGAGGAAGGAGCCTGGAGCAAGTTGGGACAGGGAAATAGAGAGGTTGGGGGTTACCATGGAGGCGGAGGCGAGGAGAAAGGGCACAGCAAGATGGATCTGGAGGAATCAAAGACAAACACAAAATACCCTGAGGCGTCCTGACAACTGAAACCTGGGGACCAGAGGAGGCAAAGATCCCTTAATGGGCTGAGCTGACACCTGAACTGCCTGGAAACCGTGGTTAGGAGGGAGAGAGGAAGCAGATGGACTCATCTTCCTTAAGTAGATCAGAGTCTACTCATTCAAGACTTCAACCAGCACCTCAACAGAATCCCAAGCACTGCAACATTCACTTGGCTTTCAATGAACCCAAGCAAGATGGAGTCACTATGGAGTCCCAAGATGACAAAAATTGTCTGCTGGTGAAAAAGAGAACATTCTCCATGAAGAACTGGAGAAAAAGGGGAGAAGGCAGAAGTGGGAGCCAGTCCAGGTAGGTGGAAAAGACAAGAGGAATGTGACAGAAAAATCGGCTGAGTGATTGGAAAGGTTTTTTCCAGGCATTGAAGAAGGAGAATGCATTTATTTCGTGAAAAATGCTTAATGAGTGTGTAATAGGATGCTACACAGGAGCCAATAGCTACAGAGTTATGCTTGGAACATTATGCTGCCCCTACCTCCAGATCTTTTCATATGCTGTGCCCTCTGCTGGGGATGCCCTTTCACCCTCTTTACCTGTCTATATTAAAGCCATCCTTTAAAACTCTGCTCAGAGATTGCCTCCTCCAGGAAGCCTCCTAAGATTCCTCCCATCCTTCCCACCCCCTAAATTCCCAGCCAGGTGTAGATTATGCTGCTAGAGTTCCATGATATTCCATGCTATATCTTGCCCTTAATAAACAGAACTGAAACCATCTATGACGATCTCCTTGGCTAAATCAAACCTCCTTGGTGGGCTCTGTCTTATTTATCTTTGCATCCCCAAGTCTGGCAGTTAGTAGAAGCTCAGCAAATATTTGTTGCATTAATTTTGTTGGTTTTCCACACCCCCACTCCCCACCCCATTGCCACTGACTAATGACATGCATTTAAGAGAGAGACAACTCCTATAGGATAAAGATCGTAATTTCAGGATCAGACCTAAGTTCTAGTTCTGGCCCCACCACTTTCTGGCTATATAGTGTTGGAGGAGTCACTCAAGCCCCCTGAGTTTTAGTTTCCTCATTTGTGAAATGGAGCTAAAATCCCCCATCTCCCAGGGCTGTTGAAAGCGTTTCATGAAACATCCCAATTTCAGTCCTTGGCACAGTTCCTGGCACACGGTGGGTGCCCAGTAACTATCAGTTCCCCTCTCCTTCAGTATTAAATGCTTGTGAAAGATCACACAGGTGTTGTCTGGGCTACTGCCCTCCGGGGGCTGCACCAGTAAGCTGGGCCGCGCTAGCGTCATATGCTCAGCTCCCAGCTCGAGTCCTCAGTGGTCCCTGAGGTGGGCAGGGGCTACTAGGAGTTGTTTTCGATTGTGGCTGGATGGAATTTTTCCTATTCCCTGAGGCCCTGTCCCTGGACACAGCCGTGAACCCACCAGCACCCCCTTCTTGGGTGCAGGCTCATATCAAGGCTAATGGGAGGCAGCTTTTGGTACAAAGCTCCTCAAAGTGGAAAAAAAGGCTTAGACTGTTTTGGGTAACAACAGGCATCGCTCTAGGAAGCAGCCCCTCTAGGCAGCTAACAGGTGTGTCTGTCTCATAGAAATCTGGCCTGGGGCTGGAGATGGTGGTCAGCTTGGCTTCATCCCCTCCTCACCTGGCACATAGCCATCCTGAGCCCTCTTCCATCTCCAACCAGGAAAAGTGACCATGAACCAAAACCCAGATAAAAAAGAATGGCTGAACAATCACTTTAAAGGCCAATGAGAGTGGATGTTCCGGGGTTAGGGAGAGGGAAAAACAGGTGTAATAGGGGTGCATTTTCAGAACTTGGGAATCATCTGAATGACATTACAATGACAGATACAGGCCATTATATATCCGGCTATAACCCACAAATTCGAATGGGAGAGAGTGTAAACTACAATGTAAACTAAAATCCACGTTTAGTGGCAATGATCCAAAATGTGTTTATCAATTGCAATGAATGTACTACACTGATGAAAGATGTTGTTAACGTAGGAAAATGTGGGAGGTTTGGGGAGTGGGGCATATGGGAATCCCCTATACATTCTCTGTAACATTTATGTAATTGAAGTATCTTTTAAAAAATAAAAAAAGTGGGGTAAAAAAAAAAAAACAAAAAAAAACAAAACAACAAAAATCGCCAATGAGAGGAAAAGGCAGGGCAGGAAGAGAAAGTAAAAGGATTTAGGGGGCCCAGGGTTCCACGGGGGCAGTGTGATAAGAGAGGCCCCAGGAGAGAGAGGTTACCTGAGGGGCCATCAGAAGCCCTTCAACTGGAGGTTCAGTCAGAATCCATTCCATGCCAAAGTTGGGTTCTCAGGGATCACAGTACTCACCTTCAGACCAAATGGAAAAACAGTTCTATATGTCTTCTGAATTCCACATAAATATTAGCTATCAGTAAAACTTTTTTGGTAATGGGCTGTGCCATCGTGCCCTTCTGATATTAAGAGCAAACTTGGAACATTTGGCAGAGACTGATTGTTTTTTTTAAACCCCTTCTCCTTTTTCCTCAGCAATAGACACCCCTACCACCACCTAGTGGTAGCAAATTTTAGCTGAACATGTGGCTGTGCAGAACAAAGACTACATTTCCTAGCCTCCCTTGCAGCTAAGATTAGCCATTAAACTAAGTTCTGCCCTATAGGATGGACACAGAAGTGGACTTTCAATTTCCATGAAGTGTTTTTGAAGGTATGGGGTATACCTTCTGTTTTCCAACTGGCTTGGAATGCAGATATGATGGCTGGAGCTGGAGCAGCCAAATTGGACCACGATGTAGGATCTTTGTGTTGAAGATAAAGCAACAAGCTAGAATTCTTGGTCTTTTGGACTTATTTGGGGCTTTCTGTCATTCACAGTCAAGCATAATTGTAACTGATATACAGGGCTCCACAACATTTTCAAAAGCTAAAATTTTCCATTTTCTTGTTATAAATTCAGGCAAGCAAATGATGTTGAGTAACAGCACTTAAGTGCTTACTACATCTCAGATACTATCCTAAGCAGTTTATATGCATTAGTTCATTCAATCCTCACAATAACCCATGAAGTAAGTGCTACATTATCCTTGTTTTATAGATGAGGAAACAGGTATGAGGCAAACTAACTAACTTGCCCAAGTTCACATACTAAGTAGTAGAACTGGTATCTGAACCCAGATTGCCAGGTTCTAGACCCAGGCTCCTAACCACTATATTTCCTTAAATGTAGCCCTATCAGAAGTCCAAATCAGATTTATTTTGGTTGTTCTATGTACTGTTTTCTATCAACCAATGTTTTTTGTGTGTGACTTTAAAATTTAAAAATGGGGGAATAAAGGAATTGCTTAAGACAGCTCTTGGGAAAACCTTTTGAAACAAAGGTTCCATAAAGGAAATGGAATTGTGGGGGTGAATTTATAAAAAGGGGTCCTTTTTATCAACTGGGTACCATTACTCTGAATTGGAGGTCTCAGAACTTTCTAAATGGCAAACTCCTATCAGCGTAACATTTGGGGGCTTGCAATCTCTAGAGTGTGAGTAAGTGTGTGTGAGTGTGTTTGTGAAATTCACATGTGTTACTGTATCAATGGATTATTGTGTGGTGGATTCTGCTCTGCCCAGATCCCCTCTTTGGAGCTGATGCCTCCACCTCCACCTCCACCTCCAGCTGCTAGAAATATCTGTTGCTGAAGCCTCACAGTTGCATTCCTCATTTGGAACTGACCTTGGCCTCAGGGAACTACTCAGCCAAGCTCATGCCCCCCCAGGGTGTAGCCAGCTGCCAGTGACTGACTGATGGGGGTACAAAGACCCGGCTCCTTTGCCACAATTCAGGACCACTCTGAAGGGTCATCTCAGCTCCAGAGTTTCTCGTAGGATTGGCTGAGGCTTCATTTGCATCTGCATCCTGGGTCAGCTTTATCCTCTACCCAATCCTGCCTCCCTCACCTCCTCACAGGTGTATTTCCTGTAATCATGCCAATAAACCTTCTGCACCAGCTCTACATGTCAGTCTGTTACAGGGACTCCAATCTAAGACAATTAAGTACATTATAAAACATGCCTCCAAATTAAAAATCAAACAAGAATAAGGTGAAGATAAGTATAAAGAGAAGCTCTAATATTTTCTTTTCATGCCCCAGAGGATGTCTTGTGCAACCCTGGGCTGTGTTTGCCTGCTTTGAAGATGATTGTCTCATGGCTTACAACTTAACATTATCCACATTAATCCCAACCCTTGGATGGAAGGTGGAGGTCCAGTAGGACTACAAGGAAGAGGAAGAAGAAAAGGAATCCTTCCCTAACCTGTTCCACCCCAGGCAATTTTTGATTCCCCTGAAATAGGTGCCTATAGCCCCATTCCTTTCCCTCCTGGAATGTTCACCAGACTTGTGGTTACTTGTTTAATGACTGTCTTCCCAAAAGACTGAAGATCCATGACGATGAAATTGTGTCCATCTTGTTCATCATTGTATACCTAATACCAATGGTGCTGGCATATAGTAGGTGCTAAATAAATATTTGAGGTGGGGGGAGAGGCTTAATCTGGACCTATTCACCCCTCATCCTAAGCTCCCAGCAGGACACAGAGGCTGAGCCTTCTCCCAGGTATTTCAGTCTGGCAGATCCTAGTGGGTGCCCCTCCTTGGGGGAATACGTGAGGATGTGTCTATTGGCTCGACAGTCTGTTGAGAACCTACTATGTGTCAAGAAACCTGCTCTGCTCTGGGGATACAATGGAGAGTGAGAACAGGCAAGGTCCCTGCTTTCTGGAGCTTGGAGAGTGGGGAGCTAGACATTAATCAAACGAGGGCACAGAAGTATAAGACACACTAAGATAAGAGAGCTAAAGGGAAGAAGGAGCATGCTCTGAAAATGGCATGGTTTGGTGTGTGTTTGGGGTCATGGGGGTGGGGACTGGGGAGAGAAGGGCAGGAGAGTGTAATCAGAGAAGACTGCCCAGAGGAAGTGATGCTTGAGCTACAGCTGATGGGTCTCCTTAACTAGGGCAGGGATTTACAACCTGGGCACTATAGACATTTTGGGCTGGAACATTCTTTGCTTTGGGAGATTGTCCTGTACATGGTAGAATGTTTAGTAACATCCCTGGCCCATACCGACTAGATGCCACAACACCCTCTCTCCCCTGCTGTGACCGTCAGAATGTCTCCAGATGTTGCCAAATGCTCCTTGGCAAAATCGCCCCCAGTTGAGAACCACAGAATTAGGTGAAGAGGCCAGGTGGATGGGAAATGGAGAAGGGAGGGAGCGGAAAGTCGTGCCAGGTAAAAGGGAAAGCATAAGCCAAGACCACACTGTGGGCCTGAGCCCTGGTGGGAGATCCGGTGAGGGAGAGAGAGGGTGGCAATGAACTCTGAGAGGCAGCCAGGGCCCGACCCTGCAGGCTGGGAAAGAAGGAAATGAATTGTCTGCTACCTGGTAAAGAAAACAGGCAGAGAGAGGGTGGGAGCCTACAGGGCTGACAACAGGATCTCATGATTCTGATCACTGGGATCCAAAAATTAAGAAATAAGCCTCCATAAATCCGGAGCCCTGAAATGGAGTATTAACGGAGCTGGGTTAGCACATGCAGCCCATCCACCCAGCTCCTAAAGCTGACGAGGAGATGACATATGGACCGAGGTAGGGAGCAGGACGTGCCAAGTGCTCCCTTTAATAAATCACCTCCATTTGCATTGTTAATGGCGATACCTAAACCCCAGGTGTTGCTGCAGAAACTTGTCTGGCTGCTGCCTTCCCCATCTTGTAACTTCCCAGGCACGTCGGCAAAGGGCAGCAGGGGGCTGTGGGCGGTTAGGTCCGAAACATATTTGAAAACCAGCCTGGAGCAGGAGGTGGGTAAAATGTCCAAAGTGTCTGACCACACATGTGCAGCTTTGGTGTCCCAATGAGCACCTCAGAGCCTGGGTCCTAGGATCCCTGAGGCTGACCTGCCCTAGGAAGGGAATGCAGGTCAGTGCACCCTTCTCTAACCGTTGAGCTCCCCGGCATTCCACCATTAATTCATCATTTGCTCATGAGCAGTGACCTCAAGTAAGTGCAACTTGACCTCTCTGGATCTCAGTTTCCTCCAATATAGGTTGAAATCATTCTTTTCTACAGGGGTGGAGGTGGGGGTTGCTGAATATTAGAGTCACCCAGGGAGCTTTTCCAATGTCTACCCATGCCCCCTCCCACCCCTAAGATTCTGATAAGATCTCAAGGAGGTGTGTCCCTCAGGCAGGGTCAGTGTTACTGATTTTCCCTTTTGCCTCAGGCTCCAGCATGACTTGATAGGACACAATCCCTAATCCTGTCTTTACTTAATATTTTGATAATTTGCTCACTGTGGATTTTTTTCTGGCATTCATTTTTAAGATGTTGGCATTAAAATACTATTTATCTTGCACTGAGTTTTTGCACCACAGTTGAGTATCTCGCTTGCCTCACTCTAGTCCAGCCCCGTCCCTTCCTTGCGACTCACTCTTTAGTGAGCCACTGATCCCGGTAGAGGTATTTCTAACCCTCAGGTGGGCTGGTGGAGGGAAAAATACTCTGCATTTGGCTTAGAGTCCTGGCTCCACCACTTAATAGCTGGGAGAGACATTGGGCAAGAGACTTAACCTGCCTGTGCCTTAGTTTCCTCATCAGTGAAAGGAGGGTAACAGTTGTATTGACCTGATTGAAACTCCCTGAGATGAAATGGATTAGTATATGTAAAGCTCTTAGACGCAGGAAGCCCTGCACCTGTATAACAACAATTATCCTAGGTCTTAATCTGGCAGATCTCACCCCTGGATGAGGCTGTTTTAATTTTTCAGATAAACGTATTATTTTAGACTACTTTTAGATTTACACAAAAGTCATGAAGATGACTTTTATACTCCTTATAGAAAAGATGACTTTTTTAGCTCCTTTATACCCTTCACCTAGCACCCCCTCCATCAGCATTGTATAGAGCCACGTGACGTTTGTCCAACTAAGCAATCAGCATCGTTGCATTACTATCAACCAAGTTACAGACTTTATTTGCATTTCACTGATTTTTCCACCACTGCCCATTTTCTGTCCAGGATCCAAACCAGGATACCTCACTGCATGTTGCTGTTTTCATTCTTTTGTTTTGTTTTTGTTTTGCCTGAAGAGTGTTCTTTCAAGCTGGAATCTGAATGCCTTTAAATGGGGCATGGTTCTGTGCTCTGCCATGTCCCCTTACCCCCTCCACACCCCCCCCCCCATCAGACTTGCTTTGTACATCTGCATTTACTTGCTTGCCCCTGGAGACATGCGAATCCCTACCTACCTGGATTGGTTGATGGCTCAATTCCTTCCCCTCCAAGAGTGATTAACCCCTTCCCCTCTTTTATAAGTTGAACTGGGTCTTCCCAAAAGACATGCTGACATCCTAACCCCCCGTTTCTGTGATCGTGACCTGATTTTGAAACAATATTTGAAGATGTGATTAATTCAAAGTGGGCCAGGGTGGGCCCTAATCCAACATGACTGGTCTCCTTATAAAGAAGAGGGAAATTTGGACACAGACAGACAGACAGACAGGCATGAAGGCAGACGGTGGAGACAGAGATTGAAGTTCTGCAGCTGCAAGCCAAAGTATGCCAAGGATTGCCGGCAAAACACCAGAAGCCGGGAAGGGGCAAGGAAGGCCGCTTCCCTGTGGGTTTCTCGGGGAGCATAGCCCTGCCGACACCTTGACTTCAGACTTGTAGCTGAAATGGAAATAATTAAGTTTCTCGTGTTTTAAGTCACCTAGTTTGTGAGACTTTGTTTTGGTAGCCCTAGAAAACAAACACACCCTCCACCAATGAGTCATTCCTCTGTCTTCCCAAGTCCTCTATTAAAATGCAAATACTGTCAGGTGGCTAGTCCATGTAAGCCAATCACAGCTAACATCTTAGCAGAAATGAGTTGATAGCAAGGAAGACCTTATGGGAAAAGATAGAGAAGTTCCTGGAGGTGAGACAGGGGAATGGAGAAACATCTAGAATGGAAGGCTATCCAGGCATTGATGCCAGACCTGTCTGTCAAAAGCCGTGCCTAAGACAGGCCCTGACTCCTGTTGCTCAGGTACGCAGCTCTCCCAGAGCACCCCCTCCACTCAGTGGAGGCACCAGCCTGCTGCCACCTCCACCTGGTCTTGGGGCCATTTATCTGGCTCTACCTTCATCTTTACCAGAATGTAATGCATCCTTGACAGTGGAAGGGAAAAGGCCAGAAAAAAACCTCAGCCACCCTAAGAAATTCATTAAGGACCTTCTTTCTTCCTGGGGCAAATGCAAAATCCTAAACAGGGATTTGCAAGTGAAGACCTGACATCTAAATGTCAGCAGCAGCCATATTTTCAATCTTGATTTTTTCATTCAGAAATAGACTGCAGACTATGAGCCATCAACCAGATTATTCACCTCTCCTAACTTTACTTATCTGGAGGTGCTCATTCAGAATTTTTGTAAGAGTTGCTTCTCTCATATCTGGATGCTTAAAGAAGTCCACTCACTGACCAACAGCACTGATTCCCAGAAAAAGGCCAGAGAGTTGATTATAAAAATATGTGAGAATGTTCCCCTAACTTAGATTCTTGCTTCCAAGACGCTGCAAAGTTCAGCCACATGATTTCTACCTGCCCTCACCAGTGCCCTTCTTGTCGCCATAGCACGGTTAGATAAGAGATGGGGTCTGGAGTGAGACCGCATTTTGAGTGCCCGCTCCACCACTAACTGGCTGCGTGACCTTGGGCATGTTGCTCAACCTCCACGTGCCTCAGCTTCACCTGAAAATGGGGATTGTGAGGGTAAATAAAAGTTGGGTGAGGTAATGCATGCAAAGTGTTTAGGATAGTACCTGGCACATAACAAGGGCTCAAAAATTTAAGCTCTTGTGACTTAGAATTTTTAGGGAAAGAGTACAATCACTGGCAAAATGGCAGGCAGTGTGGAAGCAAGGAAAGAGAATAGGTGAGAATGAAAAAGGAGAGCACTTGGGAAAGCTGACATTCGGGGGCTTGCACGTATACCAGCTCGTTATTTCTAACAAGAACTCAGAGAGTCCAAATGATGCACCAGAGATCACACAGCCAAAATGACGTATAACTGGCCTTGTAATAGTGGAGTGGAGTGGCTAAAGAGCATGGAGCCTGTGGCCGCAGTGCCCAGGTCAAATCCTGCCAGCCCTCTTAGACAAGCTTTGTGACGTGGGGGAACCTCTTAACCTTTCTGCACTGAGAGAGAGAGAGAGAGAGAGAGAGAGAGAGATTGAGAGAGAGAGAGTGTTCATGAAAGGTCTAAAAGAACCATGCTTCCTCAACCCCCATTTCACATATGAGAAAACTAAGGCCATAAAAATGGAGGCTTTTTGTTTGTTCATTTCAGTTTAGGAAACTAAAACGTAGTGAGAAGAGATTTTTTAAAGCACCTGAAATAAAACACAGAGATATAGACCAGCAGGAGCAGATCAAACGGAAAGTAGACAGCATTCACAGAAATGTAAAAGCTGAGAAGGTTAACAAAACAGTGATCTCATTTCTGACAGATAACCAGAAAGAACCAGGCCGTGTGGTCGAACACCTCCAAGGTCCCGCCCGGCAGCCCGCCAACATGCCAACAGCGGTCTCGCCCAGTGTCCTGACATTTGGCTCCACATTCTTTTAAACACGGATCAGGCCATCGCGGATCAAACCCCTCAAGAAGATTAGCTCCCGTGCTCCCTTCTTTTCAGTTGGTTCCCCACCTCAGCTCCCTGAGGTGCAGACTGATGAAGTTGGGGTGTTTGGAAGGGGCAGTCTACAAAGAGAGCACACTTCCAGAAAGCTGGGGGCCAGACAGTCAGCATATGCTGTAGCACATTTTGGATCCTTCCAGAAACATCTGGTAGTTTCTTTACAGTCATCACATACACCTTGACTTAGGTTACACACACACACACACACACACACACACACACACACACGGAAGGAAATAGGAAGGAACAAAGACCTTCCACTTCCATTGAAGCCTGAGCAGGAACACAGTAAGTGACCTGCAGAATGACTAAAAGTCAGATGGTGGCAGGATAAGCCAGATGAGAACGCATCAGAGCAGAAGAAGCTGAAGGGAGGGGGGGAAGAATGCTCCGAGGTAATATTATCTTTGGCCCCTTGGAACACTTTTCCTCCCTCGTGAAGCAAAGGCTGAACCTACACATCTCCCGACACATGAACGTTGGGGAGGTGGGGGCAAGTCCGTGGACAAGTCCAGCCACCTGCTCCCCTCCCGTCTCCTGTGAAGATGAGGTCACCTCCTGCGCTCTTTCCTGTGTATCCGAGTGTAGCTGGCAGGCTGTTTGATCTCCTGACTCCCTCTCCTGCAGGTGGCCTCTGAATGGCCTCAGGTGGGGGCCGAGACTGCAGAGGCCTGTGGGCAAAACGTGCAGCTTCTACCTGCTGGGAGGGGAGCCCAGCTCCAGCCAAGTCCAGCCACCCTTAGCAGGCTCCAGACCGGATTTTCCCAGCTGGCTCTTTCTTTGTGTTCCTTTGTGGCACTCAAGAAACGCAGTTCGCTAAATGTATCACTAGATGTGATAGATTCTTTATGCTTTTGTGGAATGTTGCTTATGGGAAAATTCACACAGCTGGGAAAAAAATCTTTGCTGTGAAATTGGAGCCTACTTTGGGGTTCTATGGACCTCATGGATGCCTAGAACCTACGACCTAGGCAGAGCAGTGGAGTAGATTGGGTAGAGCAATAATCTTCGGCAGAAAAATTTAGGAAGCTGTTCTAATTTTTAGAGTTAAAAAAATCAAGTTATAATTTATGTGCACTAAAATTCACCCTTATTAGTGCACAATTTTATGAATTTTGACTCATAAAATGGATAGCCACATGTGACCACAACCACAATTAAGAAACAGAGTGGGCCCATCGCCCCAATAAGTCACTTCTTGCCCCTTTATAGTCAGTCAGTCGCCTCTCTCCACCCCAGCCCCTGGCAAACACTGATCTGATTTTGGTCTCTTTAATTTTGCTTTTTTCCCAGAATGTCATAAATGCAATCATACTGTATGTAGCCTTTTGAGTCTAGTTTTTTTCAGTCATCTTTCTTTAGCTTTATTTTTAAAGAAGTTTTAGTTTACAGAAAAGTTATGTCAAAAATAAGTGTTTCCTTCATCTTAATGCTTCAAGGTTCATCCACATTCATTTTTTCCCCCATTTCTTTTTACTGCTGAGTAGAACTCCATTGAATGGATGTACGACAGTTTGCTTATCCATTCACCAGCTGAAAGGCATTTGAGTTATTTCCAAGTTTTAGTTGTTGTGGCTGAATCCTCTGTATACATATTCACATTCACAATTTTGTGTGTTAGCCTAAGACTTCATTTCTCTTGGGTAAATATGAAAAGTGTAAGTTTAAATTTGTAAGAAACTACCAAGTTGTTTCCAGTGGCTGATCCATTTTTGCATTCCTACCAGCAAAGGATGAATATTATAGGTATTTTACATCCTTACTGCATTTGGTATTGTCTGTTTTTTGTTTTTTTCCATTTTTGTAGGTATACTTGAGTATCTCATTGTGATTTTCATGCGCATTTCCCTAATAACTAAGGATGTTGAGCATCTTTTCATGTGATTATTTGTCATCCATGTAACTTCTTTTGGCAAGTGTCTATTCAAATCTTTTTCCCATTTTTAATTGGGTTGTTTGTTTTCTTATTATTGAGGTTTGAAAAGATACAAGTTCTTTATCAAATGTATGTTTGGCAAATCTTTTCTCCCTGTCTATGACTTATCTTTTTATTTTTTAAACAGTATTTTTTGAAGAGCAGAAGTTTTTAATTTGATATGGTCTGATTTATTGATTTTTCTTTTATGGATCATGCTTTTGATGCTATACCTAAGAAATCTTTGCCTAACGCAAGGTCACAAAGATTTTCAGAATACCTGCTTTGAGTCCGGACTGCGAAGCTGACGCTGACTCTAGACAAGTCACTAATCCTCAGCTGTAGTTCACCCTGCTGTGAAATACGGAGGTTGAAGTGGATAAGTGTTTTTCAAACTTTTTGAAAGCAAGGGAACCTACTTTTAACTGAGACTATGTACGGTATCCCGGTATAGATGTCAGTTTACCTGGGGCCCTGCCCTCCTGGGGCCTCTTGGGCAGTGCTTAGCCTGCCTTCAATGTGAGCGAATCACCTTAGGATCTTGGGAAGATGCAAATTCTGATTTAGGAGGTGTTGGGTAAGGCTGAAGTTCTGCATTTCTAACTATTTCCAGATGATGGCTGTGCTGGTGGTCCAGCATTTTGAGTAGCAAAACTCCGGAGTCCTCTCAAGACTAAAATGTAGAGTCTGCCTTTGCTAACATAATGCTTTGGATTTCTACAGCATGTTTCTTCCAAGGAGAGCCAAGCCTTTGCACATGGGTAATTCCCTTTCTCCCCTCCTATCTGCCCCATTATCAACCCCAATTAACTGATGGGTATACTGAGGCCCAGGTTGGACCCAAGTTCACTGAAACTTGACACAATCAGGTGAGAAGAATGCTACCAGCAGCTGGGGACTGGCATCATCATAAACTATATGAAAAAAAGTCATTGTAATACTTAAGACTTTCTGTTGTATCATAAACCCAAAATGACCAAGTGAAAAAGGGAAGTTTGGGGTTCACATAACTCAAAGCCTAAGGTTGTTCTTCGTTCAGATGTAGTTGGATCTAGGTGTTTGGATGATATCGTTAGGAATCTGGCTTTCCGAAAGTTTTAGTTCTGTTTTCCTCTGAATTAGCTTCACTCCCAAGCAGACTTTTCCCATGCCATGGTGAGAGAATCCCTAGGTGGTATGGTTCTACATTCCATCAGCTTAGCACCACCAGCAGAAAGAGAGCAAAAGGCCAGCATTTGAGTTTTGTTGACTCAGCTCAGGTCATGCCTATCATGTAACATGCCAGGAGGATATAGTGATTTGGTTGGCCAGACCTGGGTTGTACATCCACTCCTGGGGGTGGAGTCTGCTTCACCTGAACCACATGGACTCAAAGAGTGGGAGCAAAAATTTCCCCAAAAGAAAACTGAGGTTTCAAAAGAAAGGGGACTGGAAGCTGGGTAGACAAACAAGAGTGTCCTCTACAGTCACTATAAATTCACGTGCATGAAAGGCTATTCTTTTAAGGGGTGAGAGGAAGTGAGAACCTGAACCCAGGGACCACAGGAAACCCTCTCAAGTGTGCCTGTGATGCCACAACTCCCATTTGGCACTCAACTTATTTCTCCTTAAACTCCCTTTCCCCATTTTCAGTGCAGCCCCCCATCTCCAACACCCAGGATGTTTTATGCTACATTTTTCAATCCGATAAAGGTATTTACTTATATTACTACCCCTCCCAGAGTTATTTGGACTTTCAATGAGAATTGCAACAGAAGGCCATGCTTGACACAAAGCAATTGTGCACTAAAGATGGAATATCAGGCACTGAAGATTTTTTTTTCCCCTAGGAGGAGATGGTCTCCTTGACCCTGCTGAACCAGCCAACTGTTTTTATGCTGGCCCATAAACTTGACCAAGAGCAATCCTCTCTGTCTGGAGGCGGCAATGAGAGCGGGTAGAGTCATAGCTGGGCTGACTGAAGGCCCCATCAAGGCTGTCTGGGGAGGAACGGCTAAACAGGAGTGCAGGTGGTAAGTCTTGCCTAATTATGAATGTGAAAGGCCTGTAAGCTGAGACCTCAGGAGGGGAGCATTCCTGAAGGAAGAGGCTGGTTTGGGCCTGATAGCCATCCGCTGCAGTCATTCAGGTGGTTGGAAGCCCCGGCCAAGATCCCGTCAGTCTGCGTCAAGGCCCACAGGACTCCTCCACTCCTCTGCAGACAGCTGCGTGTTTGCTCAGACCCCAAGGACACAGAGACTCCAGAGGATGGCTCTGGCGATGGAAGAACCGGTTCTGGCCAGAGATGTGAACGTTTTGTGGGATCTAGTTGGTGTTCTGTAATGTTGGGGTAGGCTGATAGGGTATTTTATTGAATGACACAAATTCCAGCTTTGGTAACACTACTCCAGTGTCAACAACGAATGTAAATAGATTGTCTTGTAAAATGAGAATATACGTGCACAGTGTCCCAACCTGTCCCCTCCCTGGTGAAGGAGCTATGAGACCACACTGGGCACCTGCAGGCGCCTCTCACTCACTCACTGCACACAATGACCCCTTTTATGCACTGCCCGCCAGCTTCCATGGGAAGGGCACTTGGTGTGTGCAGAGTTTGACTACAGTCCTACTGTACAGGGTAATCATTAACCTGAAATGGCATTTACCATGATGAGATGGTGGTGTGTGCTGCTCTTTCTTCATCCTCCCAGCAAACAGAATGTACTGACTCTAAAACAGGTAGGACCAGTTGCTGTGAGCCCCTCAAAGACACAGTGTTCTCCTTTGGAATTAGCCATGCATAATGGGCCCATTGAATCCAGGGGCAAGCGCTCTCTCCTTCAGTCTGCACAAATTTAGGGGCTGGGCCTAGACCCCAGGGGCTGGTGAGTAGGTTTGGATTCCTAAATGGGTTTAGTTCACTCGCTGAAAGAGGAAACTCCAATGCTGAGCACAAAATCCTGGGAACTGAATTTGAGCCTTTAAAAGGCTTCCCTCGGTAGGAGTCAGGAGGTGCTATCAAGGGCTGAATAATAATTTTGGTGCCTCCATAACTAATACACGTGTGTGTGGTTTTTTTTGTTTTTTTTTTAATCACTTTAGGGCCTTTTGGAATAATGAGTTTGCAAGGGAGGGGAAAGTCAGACTTGAAGAGTAGCTGGGGCTGAGGTAAGGAAACAAAGGCACAGAGGAATTAGGTGGTTTCCTCAAAGTCACACAGCCAGCTCGGGCCAGGACTGGAAGCAAGACAAGCCTCCCAGTTCATGGAGGCTTTGGAGGCTGAAGGAGCAACTTCCTTTGCTTGGGTAGTTCAGTTTCAAGCCCGGCTCCTCACATCCAGAGTCTAGGCATCACTCCTTCTTTGTGTCCTTGATACCTACTTGGCTGGCAGAGCAGTGGGTGTGGTGACCCTGGATGAAGAGAAAGTGGGTCTCAGTCTGGATTCTGTGACCTCTAGCTGTGTGACGGTAGGCAGATCCCTTCCTCACTCTGCACCTCAGCTTCCTCGTTTGCAGAGAGAAAAAGCTGGGATAGATGCTCTCCAGGGTCACTCACCCTAATATTCAGTGGGTAGCGCTTGGCCATGAGCAGGGACTCCTTCCTACCAGAGCACCTGGGAAAGCTTCTGTGCCTGGCTGGGGGGAGCGAGGTGGGGAGGTGAGGAGTTGGGAGACGGGTAGGAGGGATGGGGTGGGACACTGTGGCATGAAGATGCTGAAAGGGAAAAGGAAGCCCTGAAATTCACACCAATGATTTGTAGTTTTTAATCTTCTTCCCAGTGACTAATCTAAGTCCTTCTGGAAAATGGTAAAATGCTAATTAGGATCTTAGAGTTCATTTTACCTAATTCTTTTAATTTTCAAGCCCTGGAATTTCAGATTGGGTGGCTTGCCACAGGCAGAATTGGGCAGAATCAAAATCTAAAACCCAGTTTCTCAGCTTCCTCTCTGTAGCTCTTTCCATTGATTGTGTGGCCATTTGTGCCCAGTAGCTGGCAAATAGACCATTCCTCAATCAGTAGCAGCAAAAGCAGGAAACAGATTCCTGTGGACATCTAGAAATGATGTGATGTCAGAGACAGCTTGGACTCTGAGCTATGTACTTTACCTCCATCAGCTCATTTATTTATTTATTTTATTACAACTCTACAGCAGGTGTGCTCTTATCAGTTCCACATAAGGATGTAGAAAGTAAAGCTTAGAGGATGATTTGTCTGAAGTCACAAGGTTTAAATGTGAACCCAAGCAGTCTGGCCACAGAATCTGCTCACCTAGCCCTTATATCACACTGCCTGCTTATGGCGAGGAGGCTGGGCCACGGTCTCTTATTCAGAGTTATGGAAAGGTTCCATAAAAATGGATTTTTAAAAGGACTTCGGCATTCCTGATTAGAAAACCAATTAGTGAACAGGGCACCCTCTGTATTGGGCTCTCCTTGGTAGCACCAGTTGTCTTCTACTGGGGCTCTCCAGCTCCTGAAAAGGGGTTTCTTCTCTCTCTGCTGTGTGGCCAAGCAGGTGAACACCCTGAGATCAAGCCAGTGGGTGATCTCAGCCAGAGCGATAGGCTGTCTAGACGCCTCCAAGGAGGAGGAAAACAGTGTGATTCCTCTCTGACTCCTGCTACTAAAGGCAGACAAGATATCAACACTAAGATCCTAGAAAGTCTTTTCCTGTAGAGATCCTATTTCAGTGTCTTGGTGACACAGTGGGGATGAGATGGGGAGAGTATGGAAAAACTAGAGAAATTAGTGCTTGGCAATTCTTGTCTGGGTTCAATTGTCATTTTGGAAATGACCAGAGCAACGTCAAATCCTTTTTTCTATCTCTTTCTCAAGAGACTCATTCCTGCCATAACCCTCAAAATTGATAAGTGGGAAGTAAGTATCCCTATTTTCCAAATGGATAGGACAAATCTGACCTTAGGAGGCTCAGTAATTGGCATTCCATCCCTGAACCCTGGCATGGAGGCAGAGAAGGAAACTTGCCTGATGTGTTGCCAAATGCCTCCTTCACTAGGGGGTATCACAACATCAGGTCACATAATAACATTAAATTCTAGGAAAAATGTTTGGCTCTGCCAAATTGGAACTAGATGACCTCAGGAGAGAGTGTGCTCAGAACCATGTCACATGACCCCTGTGGCAGGCCTGAGCCAGACTTACCTTGGCCTCACAAGCAACTGATTCTAAGTGCCACTTGGGGCTCGCTGAGTCCAAGTGCAGGTAGCATGGCCTAGGAGGTTTTGATTTGTCTTAAAAGGACTATAGCATCACCAAAGGCCAAAGCTGAATTGCCCCTTCTCCACGGAAGCCTTTCCATAGCTTCCAGTCAAGCCTAGATCCACTGTGATTTTATTTCTGCATGTCTCCCTAGTAGCTCTTATCACAGTAGCAATTTAAGTAGTTATTTAGCCAATCATTCAAGATCAGGCACTCCTACCCAGCTGGAAGTGCCACAGAGGTGTTCAGTGCCTGACTGACTCATTGGTCCCTAGGACAGTGCTAGCATGTGGTGGGCATTCAAAAAATGGTTCTTGGATAAAGGAGGAGTGAGTCTAGGGAATATTGCATTAAAAAAAAACCGATAAGAAAACGTTAGAACTAGAATGACTCTACATGTTTACTTCAACCCAGGAAAGTGAGTCATGGGGTAGTAAAATGACTTGTTCAAAGTCTCATGCTGGGTGATAAGAGAGCCAGGACTGGAATCCAAGATGCTCAGCTTCAGTTCACTCATCAAGGGCCTTACCTTCAGTTTCTGCTCTTGGCTCAAACTGTATCAGACACTCTGTGGCATGCCCCAATTGCTCTGCCTCCAAATATACTGGAATTTATCCACTTTGGGGCATCTCCATCACTATTACTCCAGACCACCTGCCATCTTCTCTTGATAAGAGTTGCAGGAGCCTCCTAATAGTCTCTCACTTGCACTCCTGCACCATTCACCCCCCTCCATACACATCCACCAGGGTGATCTTTTTAAAAATGTGTATCATATCATGTCATTCCCCTGCTTCAACCCCAGGAGTGCTGCCCCAAAGGTAACCACAGTCAAAACGCAAACTCCTGACCAAGACCTACAAGCCCTGCACCATCTGGCCCTTGCTTCCTTCTCTAAATTCATCCTCTCTACCCTGCCTTTCATTAGGTACATCCCACCCACACTGGCCTTTTTTCTGTTGCTCAAACATTTCAAGTTGGCCACTTCTGCCTGGAAGGCTTTCTGACAGATCTCCACATGGCTGCATCCTTCTTTTCATACAGCATCACCTCCACTGACAATTATGTACAAAGTAGACCTTTCTATGTCCCCATGCCACTCTTTATCACAATATCCTAATTTAGTGCCTTCAGAGCACATAACTCTCTTACTTGTTTTCTTCTATACTATCTGTCACATCTTACCCTAATATAAGTTCCATGAAAGCAGGGAGTTTGTCTTGTACCCTGCTATGTGTCCAGCACCTAAACCAGCACCTCATATATATTTATTGACCTCATTGAAGGAATGAGTGTTTGTAACCACTTAATTGGAGAGGCCATTATTGATTTGTTCCTGAAAGTGGTGGCAAAGAGTTAATTCATATAAAATTCTGGAATATTGCTTAGAAAGAGAAGGCACTTGGCTAGATCTGTTATTCCCAAACTTGGCCAGCATGAGAATCACTAGATGGGTTTGTAAAAGTAGGGCTTCCTGGAAATCACCCAATGCCTACTGGATCAGAATCTTCAGGGCTGGGCCAAGAAGCTGCTGGCTACTGGTAGAAAGTGAGCCAGTTTGGAAAACCACTGGGTGATAGGATCCTGAGCCAGGTACATGTTCTTATCCTTTGACCTTGTATCTGTACTTCTGGGAAATAATCCTAATCATAGAAAAGACTTTGTGTACAAAGATATTTATCTTACCCTGTTTATAAGAGTGAAAATTTGAAATCAACACAAATATCTAAAAGTCGGGGAAGTGAGTAAGGAAATCCTGATATAGCCATTTGATGGACTACCGCACGGCCATTAAAATGAATATTTAGGAATATTTTGTTTCTTCGTGGAAAAATGTTTATGACTTAATGCTAGAATGGAAAATTTTATGTAAGATAGTGCTTAAATACACACATGCTAGTTGCAGAATACGTGGGTTCAACTTTCAGTTCTGAAACTTTCTAGGTATGTGACTTTGGGCAAGTTACTAAATGTGCTTCTGTTTCCTCATCTTTAAAATGAGGCTTGAAACAGCACCTGACTGAAAAAATTATTCTGAGGATTAAGGTGGGTTAATACATGCCATACAGTAGGCCCTGAAGAAATGCTAGATACTATTATTATATATGTGTGTGTGGGGGGAATATTAGAAAGAATTATATTAGCATGCTAACAGCAACGATGCTAAACTGTCAGAGTATGAGTGACTTCTCTTTTCCATTTGCCATGAGATGGTTCTATTATCTCTATAATTTATAAAACTTAATGAGAGTCAGGTATCCAGTGCAATGAAAAGTAAGCCTTTGGGAAAGAAAGTATGCACCAAGGAAGCTTTGCAAATATAAAATCTTATATTAAAATATAAAATATGAAGTTAATTCAAATGATAGGAATCACTTATAACACCTATTTGCTCAAACGGATCCGGCTGCTTTGTGACCAAACTGCCTTTAGAACTCAGAACACTCCAACTCCAGAGCACGCGTTTTTTGCTCTGAACCAAATGGTTTCTCCAAAAAAAAAAGTATTTGCTTCTCATGTTCTCCCTCTTTATAAGTCAACCCAACTGTGAGCATTTCAGCTATTCATGTCGCTATACGGTAAATATTTACGGAACGCCGGCTTCCCGGGGATCACTTTGCCTTGGCACACTGGAAGCATTGCACATATCCACAAAGGCCACGTGGGCAAAGGCTTGGGCAGAGCTTATCTTGTCTTGGTGGACTCCTTGTGATTTTCCCACAGCACAAGAGTATGTGAGGCTTGTGAAGAGCTGCTCAGAGGCCATCATGAAATAGTTTCTCTTTGCCGCCCGGGTTCTGATGAGTTATGGGGCTTTCTGCCACACCACCCAAAAAATAGAGCTACAGAAATAAACCCACTTAGCTGCAATCTAGAATGGGATCCTCAGTAATGGGGTACCCCACAACTCATGTTGTAGCCATCTTGTCCCTGTCACTTTAGTGTTGTCCTTTTGGTGTGTGGGAGAATGATCCCGGGCAGCTGACACCTTTGGATTATTCTACTTTTCACTGTTTATAAATAATAAACTGTCTAACTCTAAAGTCTTTACTAGTCAAACCAGTCAGGACTTGGCCTTGGCCTTACCTGGTCTTATGTGTGAGCTTGACACTACTTTTTGTCAGGGCTCTTTTGGCACTTGGAATACATCAGTGAACAAAACGCATAAAAGTTTCTGCTCCCACGGAGATTACATTCTAGTGGGATGACAGACCACAGAATGAGCATAATAAACAAGTGAAGTCTATAATGTGATAGTAGGTGATATATACTATACTACAGAAAACAGAAAAAGTAGGGGAAACCCATTCAGCATTTGGGTGCAGGTGGACAGGTGGCTGTATTAAACAGAGTCAACAATGTACATCTCACCAAGAACATGAGATTTGAGCAAAGTCTTGAAAGAATTGAGGGAATTAGTAAAGGTGATATTTAGGCAGAGGGAAGAGCTAGAGCAACATGCCTGGAATGTTCAAGAAAAAGCAAGGAAATGACTGGCTGGAGTGCAGTAAGGGGGTAGTAGAGGTGTCGGAGGCAATAGGTAGCTGGATTCAGATTCTGTTTTGAAGGTACCCTGGCCAACAGGATTTCCTTATACGGTGGCCATAGCATATAAGAGAAAGAGAGGAGACAAGAATGACTCCAAAGCTTTTTTTTTTTTTTTAATGCTTTATTGATATATAATTCACATACCATATAGTCAACCATTTAAAAATGTAAAGTTCAGTGGTTTTTAGTGTATTCACAGAGTTGTGCAACCATCACTACAATCTAATTTTAGAACATTTTGATCATTCCAAAAAGAAACCTTGTACCCATTAGCAGTCATTCCCCATTACTGCTCAATGTCCCCAGCCCCAGGAAATCCCGAATCTACTTTCTGTCTCTACAGGTGCCTATTCTATAAATCTCATGCAAATGAAGTCATAAAATACGTTTTACATATTTTGTGAATGGCTTCTCTCTCTTAGCATAAAGTTTTCAAAGTTCATACATATGGTCTTGTGTTTTAAGAAAAGATTCCTTTTCATTGTTAAATATTCCATCCTCATGGGTATATCCCACTTTGTTTTTCCATCATCAGTTAAAGACACTTGGGTTGTTTCCCCTCTTTGACTCCTATGAATAATGCTGCTATGAGAATTCATACGTAGTTTTTATATGGATATATGTTTTAATTTCTCTAGGCATGGGATTGCTGGGTCATGCAGCAATGCTGCATTTAATCATTTGAGGAACTGCCAGGCTGTTTTCCAAAGTAGCTGCCCCATTTTACAAGCCCCTATTGCCTGTATGAGGGTTTCAACTCCCCCACATCCTCATTTACACTTATTACTGTCTGTCTTTTTGATTATAGTCATTCTTGTAGATAAGAAGTGGTATCTCATTGTAGTTTTGATTTGCATTTCCCTAATGACTAATGATGTTACAAATATTCTCATATGCTTACTTACTCTTTGTATATCTTCTTTGGAGAGATGTCTATGCAAATCTTTTTGCCCATTTTTAAATTGGCTGTGTGCCTTTTTTATTGTTGAGTTGTAATATTTCTTTATATATTCTGATGCAAGTCCTTTATCAGATATGATTTGCAAATATTTTTAGTCATTTCTTAAACTATCTTTTGACTTTATTGGTAGTATCCTTTGATACAAAAATTTTTAAATTTTGATGAAGTCCGATCTATCTACTTTTCCCTTTTGTTTCTCATGATTTTGGCATCATATCTAAGAAACCATTGCTTAACCCAAGATTGTGACTATTTACTTCCAGGTTTTATATAGGAGTTTTATAGTTTGAGCTTATATTTAGGTCTACAATTCATTTTGAGTTAATATTTTTGTGTATTGAATGAGTTAGGGATCCAAATTCAACCTTTTACAAGTAGATATCCAGTTATTCCACCACCCTTTGTTGGAAAGAATTTTCTTTCCTCATTGATTTGTCTTGGTATCCTTGTAAAAAATCACTTCACAATAAATGTGACATGGAACTTCCAGTAGACATTAAAAATGTAATATTGAAATATTATGAACACCTTAATGCTAATAAATTTGACAACTTAAATTAAATGGACAAATTCCTCAAAAGATTCAAACTACCATAGCTCACATAATCTATATAAGCCTATATCTATTAAAGAAATCAAATTCATTGTTAAAAATATTTCTCAAAGAAAACTACAGCATCAGTTGACGTTGCTGGTGAAATCTTCCAAACATTTAAGGAAGAAATAAAACGAATTCTTCACATTTCAGAAACAGAAAAGGAAGGAACACTTTGAAACTCATTTTTTGAGGCTAACATTACCCTGATACCAAAACCAGAAAAAAGGTATAAGAAATGAAAATTTACAGACCAAAAGGAACACAAAAATTGTCCACAAAATTTTAGTAGGTCAAATCTAGAATATATAAAAAAGATAATATATTTTGACCAAGTTGTGTTTATTCCCAGAATGCAAGTTTGACTTAACACTAAAAAATCAATTAATCAATCAATTAACAAACTGAAAATGAAAAACCATGTGATCATTTCGATAGATGTGGAAAAAGCATTTGATAAAATCCAGAATACATTCATGATATTTAAAAGAAAAATGTTTCATTAAACTAAGAAAAGAAGGAAAGTCCCTCAACTTGATAAAGGACATCTACTAATTACCTACAGTTAACAGCTTAATTAATGTTGACAGACTGAGTTTATGCATAATTGGTTTTATTTCTCCCTTAAATGTTTTGGTATATTTCACCAGCAAAGCCATCTGAGCAAGGAATTTTCTTTGTGGAAAGGTTTTTCACAATTAGTTCAAATTTTTTAATATATATATAGGAATAAAGCAAGGGTATTTGCTATTTGCTCCCACCTTTTCTACTCAACTTTTACTAGAGGCTTTAGGCAGTGCAAGAAGACAAGAAAAAGATATCAGGGGAATGGATGTGGCTCAAGCAGTTGAGCGCCCACTTCCCACATGGGAGGTCCCAGGTTTGGTCCCTGGTGCCTCCTAAAAAACAAACAACAAAGAATAAACAAACAAACAAGAAAACCAACTCAGGGAAGCTGATGTGGCTCAGTGGTTGAGCGTCAGCTTCCCACATATGGGGTCCAGGGTTCAATTTCCAGCAATTTCCAGCCTTGGTACCTCACACACACACACACACACACACACACACACACACACACACAAAGGTATATATATTGGGGAGAAAGAAATAAAGCTATATCTATTTGTAGATAACTTGATTGCACATGCAGAAAATCCCAAAGAATCTGGTTATAAAACCTAGTAGAATTACCAAATGAATTCAGCATGGTCATAGGATACAAGGTCAACATATAAAGGTCATTGTTTTTTCTATGTTCCAGTAAAGAACAACTGAAAATTGAAATCAAAACACAACACCGTTTCTAAACATAAAATGCTTAGGGTTAAATCTAATAAAATATGTGCATGTTTGTATGCTGAAAACTACAAAACATTTCTGAGAGAAATTACATAAGATCTTAAATGGAGCAATGTACTGTGTTCATGGATTGGAAGACTCATTATTACAATATCAATTCTCTCCAAATTGATCTATGCATTAAATGGGATCTCAATAAGAATACTCGGGAAGCCATTTTTATATAAAATGGCAATTTGATTCTAAAATAAAATAACAAATAACAGAGGAACTAGAATCGCTGAAACAGTTTTAAAATGAAAGGAACTGGAAGACTTTCAAGACACGTTCTTGGCATAAAGATAGACACATAGATAATTAGAGCTTCCAAAAATGAACCCACACACATCTATGGACAATTGATTTTCAACAAAGGTGCCAAGGTAATTTATGTGGAAAGAATAGCCTTCTGTGCATATGGTACAGGAATTATTGGACATCCATATGCAAAAAATTGAATCTCAATCCTTACTTTTTACCATATACAAAAAAGTTAATTTCCAATGAATCATAGACATGTAAAACTTAAAGCTATAAAATTCCTAGAAAAAAATATAGGGGATCTTTGTGATATTTAGTTACTCAGAGATTTCTTAAATATGTCACAAAAAGCACAAACCACAAAAATTGATCAACTGGGCTTTATTAAATTAAAACTTTTTCCCTTTGAAAGAAATGCACACCACACAGAGAGGAATATTTGCAAAGACCTGCATGTGAATGTATATATAGGCTTTTTCATAATCACCAAAAAAATTGGAAACAACCCAAATGTCCCTCAACTGGTGAATGGAGAAATAAATTGTGGTACATCCATACACTGGACTACTACTAAACTGTATGAAGCAACAAGATAATAGTACGTGCACCAACATGGACGAATCTCAAGAGTGTTATGCTAAGTGAAAGAAGCCATACACAAAAGGTTATAGGATTTTAGGGTTCCACTTATATAGCATTCTGGAAAAAGCAAAAATGTGGGGACAAATATCAGATCAGTGGTTACTAGTGAATGTGGAGAGAAGAAAGGGACCCATTGCAAAAGGGCACAATATAACTTTTTGAGGTGACGGATATGTTTTATTTTTTATTGTGGTGGTGGCTACGTAACTACATATATTTGCCAAAACTCCTCAAACTGTATACCTAAAAGAAGGGATTTTACTCTATGTAAATTAATTATATCCCAACATACCTGAGCAAAGAAAAAAGAGAGAGAGAAGAGTAAGAGAGGAATTATAGATATCAAAGAGAAACTCTCTCAAGGAGTTTTACTGAAAACGAGAGCAATGAAATGGGGCATTTGGGGGATGTAAAGTCAAAGTGAAGAGAAGGTTTAAAAATTTTTTTTGCTATTTTTTTCATATAACAAACTTTATTTTTAAAGAAGTTTTAGAAAAATTGCATCAAAAGTATAAGGGAGGGAGGCGGGTGTGGCTTAATGGATAGTGCTCCCGTTTACCATATGGGAGGCCCCGGGTTCGCTTCCCGGGGCCTCCTTGTGAGGGCAGGCTGGCCCACGCGGCACGGTGGGCTGATGCAGCAAGACCTGGCAGCAGGGGGGAGATAAGCAGACACAGAAAAACCACACAGCAAATGGACACAGCAAACACAAGCAGCAAGGGGGGGATAAATAAATAAATAAATAAATCTTTTTTTTAAAAAAAGTATAAGGGATTTCCATCTACCCCACCCCCACCCCCTCACATTTTCCCCTATTAATAACGTCTTACATTAGTATGGTACATTTTGTTACAATAGATGAACAAATATTGACACATTACTACTAACCAAAGTCTATAGTTATACATATAATGTATATACACATATATACATATATATATATATTATGGTTTACACTTTCCACCATACAATTTTATAAGTTTTGACAAAAACGTATAATGGCCTGTAACCATCATTATAATATCATGCAGAATAATTTCTGTATCCTAAAAATGCCCTTTGTGCCACCTATTCTTCCCACCTTCTCCCCTCAACTTTTGGCGACCGCTGTCTTTATATCAATGTTACAAGTTCTTCCGTTACTACAATAGTAATACGTCTGCTTTGGTCCATGGCTACATTTCCCCCTTATGTTTGTTCATTCCTCAGTCTTGAGGATTTGAGGATGGTGATGTCCATCACCATCATTTTGTTATTTTGTCCTGGTGAGTCTGATAAACTAGAGGGTAGGTGTTGGCTGCCACTCTGCTGAGATTCAGGCCTCAAGTGCATATGAACACACTGAAGATTTAAGCCTCTGGGATATATATTTAATGGGTATAGTGCTAATTATAGGTTCAAATAAAAGGGGTAGAAGAATCATGTGTAGGGAAATTATAAATAAGTATAACTCTGCTACATTGGGAAAATAGGTTATTATATATTCCAAGGTAAGGCCCGCCGACAGGGTGCCGATTTCGTGGGGTTGTGTGCCCTGCCTACAGTGTCTGGATATCTCTAGATCCCCCAGGAGCACCCTGTTTGAGGTTTTGTTTACTGTGGCAGTCAGTGAGATGTGCCAGAGACGATGGCTACTTCCCAAACCTCATACCAAGCCCTCTCCCTACTTGTTTACTCCTATCTAGTCATACTGACCTCCTTTCATTTCCTTGAACATGCCACGTTTTTTCCAGCTTAGAGTACTTTTATGCCCCTTTGCCTGGAAAGCTCTTTCCTCTGCTCTTCACATGCCTGGCCTCTGCTCATCTATAAGGTCTCTGCATCACTGTCACCTATTCAGGGCATTATTTCCTGACTACCTTATCTGAAGTAGGTTTTCCAGACTCAACTCTCACTGAACCTATAATTTTCTAATCCTCTTTGTTTCCTTCATACCACTTAGACTCATTTGTATTTTTTTAAAAAATGTACTTTAAAAAATTTTGCTCCACCCCCATAATATTTTTTTACTCTCTTTCTCTACTAGACTATAAACAGGGATGGACTGTGTCTTGCTTATGATTGTATCATCAAGGCCACAATGCTGGAAACCATAGTCATTGCTCAACAAATACTTGTTGAATGAGTAAATGAATGAATGGAAACCAAAAGTCATTAGTGGAATAGTCAGTCCCTTCCCAGTCTAGCTTCAAATTTGCTCTTCACTAACCCACCCTTACATTGGCCAAGCACATTTTTTGCAACCAAATCTCCTTGCTTGTGCTTATGGTGGGTTCTGTTCTATAACATGCAGAAGTCGTTTCTTCTCCAAGAAACCTTTTTTGATCATCCTGGCACTCACTGACTGCCTCTTCTCTGATTCACACAATCCGTACCACCTCATTTGGCATTTAATTTAATTTTAGTTGATAGGAATCTATGCTCCTAGAATTGATGGTTGCATTTTTTGTACCTTTCATTGTATCTAGCACCTGCTACAATAATAAAAATGATATAACACCAATAACTCTTGTAACAACGCTGAAGGATATATGCTGTTACTATTCTCACTTTCCAAATGAGGAAAACTGAGGCACAGAGAGGCCAATTCTCTTGCCTAACATATTGAATTAGAATAAGTACAGCTGTAGTTTGAATTCAGTTCTGCCTGACTCCAAAGTGCTTGTCTTCATCGCTATATGAAATATCTTTCATATGCTGTGTGTATATTAGACCCTCAACTGATGCTTCTGGAATTCAGTAAATATCCTAGTTCAAAAGTTGCATAAACAAAATAGAGAAGGGAGCAGAACCCTTAAGGATGGTTGCAAAGGGATAAACTGAGCAAAAGGGACTTGGTAACTGGATAAGATAAACTACTTACCCCAAAATTCTTCATACAAACCCTTGCCTCCTGCTGTGACCCTAGAGCAAGTCATCTTGTCTCCAGGTTTCCCTCATCTGTCTCATGGTACATTGTTATGTTCAACTGCTTTGAGGCTGGTTCCCAAAATTGAACCGACAATGGCCAAGTTGGCAGTTCCTTTGCTGGGGATAGAACTTTAAATCAATTCAGCTAACCTTTTTGAGATGTGGTGCTGGATGCGGAGGAAGATGCCAACACCATCCAGGCTGAGTCTGTGCTTCAGCAGTTTATAATGAACGATGAAATAGCATGCTGCTTCAAGGCTAGGACTAATCCCTAGTTCACATGGTATAGATTTCCACATAATTTTGAATATGCACTGGGTAGTAGGGCTGGGTACCATTATACCTGCAAAGGTGTTAAGAACCTACCTCAGAAAAAGATTTTAAAGCACTTGAAAAAATAGTGTTAGATTAAGCAAAATATAAACACAGACATTGTTTAGGAATATGTATTCTAAGAGGTCTACATGCACCATATTCATCCTGGAAGCATGGAAAATTGTGACCTGTGGTAAGCAAAGACTCACTGACTATTGCAAGAAATCCATGAGATTACTAGAGTACCTGGCAACAAAATTCCCCAGGGTTGACTAACTCTGGACAACTCTCCTCATCCTCTCAACCTAACGTGTCAGCAACAAGTCTTACTTTATATGACATGCCAACGAAGATTGATGGATGCATCATCATTGAATCACTGGGAACTATAGCCCCAGCATGATCCCAATTTAAAAAAATACATGTAAATATGTAACATATAAAACATATGCACGTATATACATGCACCAATCTATTAATAAAAAAACAAAACCAGAATCTGAGTAATTTTAATTTTCCTTCTCCATAGTTTTCTGTATTTTTATTTAAAATTTTCTATAATGAGCATGTATTACTTTTAAAGTTACAAAAAAAGTTGTTTACCATATTAAAATATATTGCCATAGAAAAGGCAATTTCCTTCTGAGAGTAGCTTCTGAGAAATATTCCTTTATTCATAAGGTTTTAAAAAGTTGCAGATTGACAGTGTA
>JAQZBX010011187.1:0-43163 GCA_029593785.1 Cabassous unicinctus | reverse complement strand
AGGGAGGGAGGGAAGAGGGAAGGAAGGAAGGTGTCAGCAGACCATGCTTCATTTGATGTCTCTAGCATTCTGGTGGTGGCTTGCCAGCAATCCTTCATCACATGACAATCAGATCACATAGCAATGTCTCCTGTCTCCTCTTGTACCATCTACTACTAATGTGTCCAATTTCCTCTGCTTATAAGGTCTCTAACCATATTGGAATAAGGCCCACCCTGATTCAGTAGGTCATTAACATCTTCAAAAGTCCTGCTTACAAATGAGTTCACACCCACAAAACCAGGGATTAGGATTTGAACGTCTTTTGGGGAGACATGATTCAATCTACCATAAAAATGATTAATTAATATAAAGCCTTTTGGTATATTTATATTTTAGAGCATAATATTATGGCCCCAGGACTCATGTTCTAAAAGTAAATGAGATAACCTTTTAATAAAACTGGTATAGCCTGAGCTCTAGAAATCATTTGTTAAATTATCTTTTCTTCATACCTCAAAAGCAGTAGCAGCCTTAGCCATTGAAATAAACAAAAAAATTGGTTTGTGTCTTGGATTGACAGCTTTCTGTTGTTTGACCTTTCTAAACCTCAGTTTACTCATCTGAAAAATCAGAATAATAATAATATGTACTCCTATTTCTACTGGGTCTATCCACAAAAGTTTTATGTAGCACTGACAATTCCACATCAAGAGTTGCTTGGAGGCAGACACCCTGAAGGTTTGAGCTAAGAAAAGCAGGAGAGATCCCAGTGAAGCACAGGGCAAATTGAAACTGGATTCTGGCATTGTGTGGAATTGTAGATTAGAACAGATTTTTAAACTCTTTTTAAGAGCTAAAAATTCCTTGAGGACTGAGAATATGCTCCTTACTTTCTCCATGTAATTACTAGGCATTGAAGTAATACAGATAGTTAACCCAAGAGATGTCTGACACACTGACTCATAATTTAGCTAATATTCACATATAGCTTTATCGTTTGTATAGTATTTTCACCAACAGTTGCTCATTTAATTTATATAAAAGACATTGATCATTTCAATAATTTTATTATCCTCAACAATTCTTGTGAGTTGAGGAAGAATAATATTTTAATCCATGTACAAATGGGAAAACTGGATCCAAATGTCAAGTGATTTGACTAAACTTATGCCATTAGGAATTAATTGGCAGATTAGAATCTGAACCTAGATGATACAATACCAAATCTTGTACCCTCATCATCTTTCTATGCAGTATATTTAATCATCATGTAAATAGGACAATATTAGAAGTCAAAAGACTTCAGGTCTTCCTAGTGACCCTATGTAGAGCAAATGTCGCTTAGTTTCACTAATAATTTGCTAAAATTTCCTTTTCAAAATGATTCATTACTTTCACTCCAAGTTGTGGAAGCATTTTCATCCCAGGTGTAACTTACAGATAATTGATATAGCATTTATTGAGGACATACTGTGTATGAGGCCCTGTAAAGCTAAGAGCTTTATCATCATTTGTTCATTTCATCATCACCAGAAGCTTAGATGCTAAATAACATTATCCCTCATTTGACAGATGAGGACATTGAGATTTAGGGTTGCTAATTGACTTGACAGGTACCCAGTAAATGAAGATGAAAGTTAAGATTCCACATCAAATCTATCTGAGTTGTCACTACCACATTACAGTACCATAGAGAAACGATGAAGGAACAAGTTGAGCAGACTTGTTTTTAGAAAAGTTATTTTAGAAATTCTTAAGTTTTTCATATACTAATGTACAATGAGATTCTCTAGACAAGGGTGTAGAATGCACTCATATTTCTTTGGCAATGGACCTCTTTTTTTTTTTTTTTTTCCAGAGAAATAGTAGAAATCTTGTAGTAGTCTAAATTTGTAAACTTTAGAAATTAGATTATTTCTAAGAAAACATCATGTTCTAATATTCTTTGGTTTTATTCCTAACTTTATTCCTGGATTTAACTCTTTAACTCTCGTTCTCCTTCTTAACTAGCCAAGTCTCAGTTTCCTCCATGTAAAATGATGTCACATAAAGTCAGAGTTGTCATGAAGGTCACATGTGACATTGGGCATCAACAATAAAACAAAACAACAAAAAATAAAAAAGCATTTGTTTGAAAAGTAAAAGTAATGTGTGAATTTAGCTAATAGAATAGATGGGATCACCAATTGGAAAACAAAGATAAGCATTACTAACTAACTTAAAATATGTTTTTAAAATAATTTACAAATAAGTCTAAGAATTTAGCAAGTGTTTCATGAGATGAAACCTGAGCTGAGCTAACCATGATCTTGCACCTAACTTTTTCATCTTTACGTATTCCCATTCCTCTAAATTTTTTTAGGTAAAATTTTGAACCAAATTGAATCCAAGGAGGGCAGCTAGCTGGGCTTTCCATCTCCTATTTGTGCTCCTTTTAATTATGGATTGGAGAATTTCTGAGGCTTTCCCCAGCTGAGACTTCCTGTTGTGAGGTGACACTATAGCCTTTCATTGTCTGCACTCTCTTGTGACCCATGATGTCATGTGAAGCATCATGACTGATAGAACCTGACAGCCATGTCATGGAGCCAAATGCACCAGCTGGGAAGTCCAATGAGCAACAAGCTTCAAAACAAGGCAACTTGGAGGTTAAAAATATGTTGTTTTTGTTTAAGATCAATTTACCTGAATTGCAAAGAGTATTTCCCAATCTAAACCAAGCAAATGACATAGAACCAATGTTCATTTTTAAGTATAACAAGATTCTGGGCCAGCCCTACATGTACCTTCTTCTGATTCCTTTCAAAATAAAAATGTTAAGGTATTATTTTTCCTTTAATAGTGAAAGAAAAAAGAAGCAATAAGCCTTATATATTCTTAATATAAAACAAAGTATGTCTGGGTCATCTAATTTTAGCAATTTTTTTAAAAATAACTATTTCAAATTTAAAAACTTAAAATAACAGAAAAAGGCAGCTCAAAAGTTATGGAAGCATTACTCCTAAACAGCTCTGACCAGGCACTATCCTCAAGTTTCCTCAATGTTGTCATGTGCTTCCAAAATTGATTTCTTCTTAAAGCTGAATAATATTCCATCATATGAATATGCTACATCTTGTTTATGCATTCATAGGTTAACAGACACTTAGGTTGTTTCCATCTTTCAGCAATTGTTAATAATGCTGCTATGAATGTCGGTGTGCAAATATGTGTCTGTATCCTTGTTTTCAGTTCTTCTGAATATAACCCTAGTAACAGGATTGCCAGATCATATGGCAGTTGTGTATTTAGTTTCCTGAGGAACTGCCAAATCATTTTCCACAGAGGTTGCACCATTTCACTCTCCTTCCAACAGTGAAAGAGTATTCCTATTTCTCCACACCCTCTCCAGCACTTGTAGTTTTCTGTGTTTTTATTTTTTGTTTTAATAATGGCCATTCTGCATGGTGTGAGATGATATCTCATTGTAGTTTTGATATGCATTGCCCTAATGGCTAGTGATGATGAACATATTTTCATGTGTCTTTTGGCCATTTGTATTTCCATTTCAGAAAAATGTCTATTCAATTCTTTTGCCCATTTTTTAAAATTGGGTGGCTTGTCATTTTGTCTTTAAGTTGTGCGATCTCTTTATAGAACACGGATATCAATCCCTTTTCAGGTGAATGGTTTATGAAAATGTTTTTCCCATTGTATTGGCTGTCTTTTCACCTTCTTAACAAAATCATTCAAAATACAAAAGCATTTAATTTTAAGGCAGTCCCATTTATCTATTTTTTCTTTTTTTTTTTAAGATTTATTTATTTAGCCCCCCACCCCTCCCCCATTGTTTTGTACTCGCTGTCTTCTCTCTGTGTCTATTTGCTGTGTGTTCTTCTGTGTCTGCTTGTCTTCTCTTTAGGCAGCACTGAGGACTGATCCTGGGACCTTCTGGAGTGGGAGAGAGGCACTCAATCTCTTGCACCACCTCAGCTCACTGGTCTGCTGCGTCTCTTATTGTCTCTCCTCTGTGTCTCTTCTTTTGTTGTGTCATCTTGCTGCACACCAGCTCTCTGCATGGGCCAGCATACCGCGTGGGCCAGCACCCTGCGTGGGCCAGCACGCTGCGTGGGCCAGCTCTCTGCTCAGGTCAGCTCTCCATGGAGGCCAGCTTGCCTTCACCAGGAGGCCCTGGAAATCAAACACTGGAACTCCTATATGGTAGACGGGATCCTAATCACTTGAGCCACATCCATTTCCCTATTTTTTCTTTTGTTGCTCGTTTTTTGGGTGTAAGGTCCAAGAAACCAGCACCAACCACAAGATCTTGGCAATGTTTCCCTACATTTTCTTCTAGGAATTTTATGCTTCTAGTTCTTATATTTAGATCCTTGATCCATTTTTAATTAATTTTTGTATAAGATGTGAGATAAGGGTCCTCTTTCTTTATTTTGATATGGATATCTAGTTCTCCAAGCACCATATGAGAATGGGCTGTTCTGACTCAGATGAATGGGTTTAACAGCCTTGTCAAAAATCACGTAGATGTGAGGATGTATTTCTGAATTCTTGATTTGATTCCGTTAGTGAATATGTCTATCTTTATGCCAATACCATGCTGTTTTTATTTTGTTTGTTTTTTTTAACCGCCATAACTAGATAATATGCTATAAAGTCTGGAAGTGAGATTCCTCCAACTTTGTTCTTTTTTTTAGGATATTTTTGGCTATTCAGGGACCCTTACTCTTTAGATAAATTTGATAACTGGCTTTTCCAATTCTACAAAGAAGGATATTGGAATTTTTTATCAGGATCTTAATAATATTTAATCTTCAACCCATGAACACAGACTGTCCTTCCATTTACTTAGATCATCACTGATTTATTTTAGCAATGTTTTGTAGATTTCTGAATATAGATCCTTTATGTCATTGGTTAAATTTATTCCTAAATATTTGATTCTATTAGTCACTATAATATATGGAATTTTTTTTTCTAACTTCTTTGCAGATTGCTCAGTAATAGTGTATAGAAACTCCATTGATTGTTGTGTATTAATCTTATATCCTGACACATTGTTGAAATCATCTATTAGTTCTAATATTTTTGTTGTAGATTTTTTTGGGATTTTCTAAGTTTAGGATCATACCATCATTGAATAGTGAAAGTTTACTTCTTCCATTCCCATTTGGGTTCCTTTTATTTCTTTTTCATGCCTAATTGCTCTAGCTAGAACTTGATTAACAGTGGAGAGAGTGGGCATCCTTGCCTTGTTCCCAATCTCAGTGGGAAAACTTTCAGTCTTTCTCCATTGAATACAATGTTACTTGTGTGTTTTTTTGTATATGCAGTTTATCACATTGAGAAAGTTTCCTTCTAGTCCTATCTTTTGGAGTGTTTTTATTAAGAAAGGATGCTGTATTTTGTCAAATGCCTTATCTGCATCTATTGAAATAATCATGTGATTTTTCTTTTTTGATTTATTAATGTGTTGTATTACGCTGATTGATTTTCTTATGTTGAACCTCCCTAGCATATCTGATATAAAGCCCACTTGATCATGATTTATAATTTTTTATTTGTTTTTTTATTCATTTAGCAAGCATTTTGTTGAGGATTTTTACATCTGTATTCATTGGAGAAATTGTTCTGTAATTTTCTTTTTTCATAATATCTTTATTTAGCTTAGGTATTAAGGTAATGTTAGCTTCATAGAATGAGTTTGGTAGCATTCCTTCCTGTTCAATTTTTTGGGAAAGGCTTGAGCAAGATAGGTGTTAGATCTTTAAATGATTGGTAGAATTCACATGTGAAACCATTTGGCCATGATCTTTTCATTTTGGGGAAGTTTTTCATGATTGTTTCAGTTTCCTTACTTGTGATTGATTTCCTGAGATCCTCTATTTCTTCTACAGTCAGTGTGGTTTGTTCATGTTTTTTTCCAGAAATTTGTCCATTTCATGGATGTTGTCTAGTTTGTTGACATATAGTTGTTCGAAGTATCCTCTTATGATCTCTTATTTTTCTGCTGGGTCAGTGGTAAATCTTCTCATTTCTGATTTTATTTATTTGCATCTTCTCTTTTTTCTTTGTTAATCTAGCAAAGGCTTTATCAATTTTGTTGATCTTCTCGAATAACCAACTTTTGTTCTGTTGATTTTCTCTGTTGTTTTATATTCTCCATTTCATTTATTTCTACTCTAGTCTTTGTTATTTCTTTCCTTCTACTTACTTTGGGATTGGTTTCCTGTTCTCTGTCTAGTTCCTCCAGGTGTGAAGTTAGGTCTTTTATTTTAGCTCTTTCTTGTTTTCTTAATATAAGCACTGAAGTCTATAAATTTCCCTCTCAGTACTGCCTTTGTTGTATCCCATAAATTTTTATATATATTGCTCTCATATTCATTTGTCTTAGGGTATTTACTGATTTCTCTTGCAACTTCTTCTTTGACCCACTGATTATTTAAGGGTGTATTGTTTAATCTCCATATATTTGTGAATTTTCCCTTTCCACCTGTTATTAATTTCCAACTATATTCCATTATGATCAGAGAGATTGTTTTGTATAATTTCAATGTTTTCAAATTAATGTGGTCTGATTTATGCCCCAGCATATGGTCTATCCTGGAAAAAGATCCATGAGCACTTGAGAAGAATGTATAGTCTCCTATTTGGGGTTTTAATGCTTTATAAATGTCTATTAGGTCTAGTTCATTTATCATATTATTCCACTTCTCTGTTTCTTTATTTATCCTCTGTCCAGATGTTCTAGCCAATGCTGAGAGTGGAGTGTTGAAGTCTCTAACAATTATTGTAGAGATATCTATTTCTCCCTTCAGTTTGCTAGTGTGTCTCATGTATTTTGGGGCATCTATATTAGATGCATAAATATTTATTATTACTATTTCTTCTTAATGAATTGTCCCTTTTATTAATATATAGTACCTTCTTCATCTCTTATAACATTTTTACATGTAAAATATATTTTATTCATTATTAGTAACAGTACATGTGCTCTTTTTTATTGCTATTAGCATGGAATATCTTTTTACAACTTTTCACTTCAGTCTGTGTCCTTGCATCTAATGTGAGTCTCTTGTAGACAACAAACAAATGGCTCATGTTTTTATGGCCATTCTATCAGACTATGTCTTTTAATTGGGACGTTCAAGCCGTTAACATTCAGTGTTACTACTATAAACATGTTACTTATTTCATCCATTTTATCTCTTGGCTTTCTGTTGTCATATCTTACTATTGTCTGTCTTTTAACCCTTTCAGTTTCTCTTACTTATGCTCATCATTTCTACACTCTTCTCCAGGTCTCTCACCCTTGTCTTTTCCTTTCTGGCTGTAACTAACCCTTTGATATCTCTTGTAGATTCAATCTCTTGGTAACATACTCTCTCAGTTTTTGTTTGTCTGTAAAGACTTTAAACTCACCTTCATTTCTGAAGGAAAGTGTTGCTGGATAAAACATTCTTGGCTGGCAGTTTTTCTCTTAAATATATCATACCACTTAAATATATCTTTTAACTTAAATATATCATACCACTGCCTTCTCGCCTCCATGGTTTCTGATGAGAGTTTGGCACTTAGCTTTATTGAAGCTCCTTGTAAGTAATACATTGCTTTTCTCTTGCTGCTCTCAAAAACCTCTCTTTATCTTTTGACTTTGACATTCTGAATAGTATATGTCTTAGAATGGGTCTATTAGGATTTATTGTTTTGGATATGTTGTCTTTCTTGAATATTTATATAATGGCTTTCATAAGGGTTGGAAAATTTTTAATCAGTATTTCCTCAAATATTCTTTCTACTGCTTTTGTATTCTCCTCTCCTTCTGGGACACCTGTAACACATATATTTGTGCATTTCACATTGTCATTCATTTTCTTGAGACCTGTTCAATTTTTTGCATTCTTTTCTCTGTCTGTTCTCCTATCTTTACAAGTTCGAATTTTCCATCTTCAAATTCACTTATTCATTCTTCTACCATTTCAAAATCACTGTTATATGCCTCTAATGGATTTTTAATCTCATCCATTATGTCTTTCAATCCCATAAGCTCTGTTACTTTTTTCCAGGGTTTCAAATTGTTCTTTATGCTCACACAGTGTTATCTAAATATCCTTTATCTCCTTAATCATATTTTCCTTCATCTCCTTAAATTGTGTGAACATCATTTATTGTCTTAAATCCTGTGTCTCATCTGCATTCTTTGTTTGTTCCTTTAGCTGGGTCATATCATCCTGTTTCTTAGTATGGCTTTTTGTCTTTTGTTGCTACCTAGGCATCTGTTTATGTTGGTGATTTTGCTCTGTTGAACAGGTTTTCTCTCTTGCTAGTGATTTTATTTCATATCTCTTCTTAGATTTTTAGTTACTTTTTTCAAAAGCTTTAATATTGCCATTTTTAGTAGTTAAGACAGGAGCAGGGAGCTGCTAATGGGGCACTACAAGATCTACATGCGTGGGAAAGAATCAGGAGAGACCCACCTTTCTTCCTCATTTTCCTGGTTGGTCAGCCAATGGTACTTCTTGGCAAACTCTTCCAAAGAGATGTATCCTTCCATTTCCTCTAGCTCTTCTGAACCAACACGTTATTATGGTTACATTAACTGAAGAGAAAACACACTCAGTCCTCTGCCACACCCTCCCTCTTCCCAAGAAAGAATCTGTCCTTTTTTTCACTCCACTGGTCACTCAGCAGCAGGTTTTACCAAGACTGTTCAGCTTAGGGGGTAGGGAATGGGCAGCATTCCCAGCCATGGGGGTATCAACTCAAGGGTTTCTCTTTGGGCTTTTCCTCTCTCCATCCCCAGTCCCTCCTAGATGATGCATGTGGCACTTTCCTGGTTTCAGGGGACCCCCTTGGATGACTTCTACACTGTTCCCCCCTATTTTGCAAGAGAGCTGCACCTTTCCTGATCTACTCTGATGCCGTCTTGGATCTGCCCCTTAGCAAATTTCCTAATGCACACTACATATATTGTTTTTCTATTGAATTCTAACTGAGTACGAACAGAGGAATGGTTACCTTCAGTGAACTATGGATTAATTTGTATTTTGAGCATAGGGATGGGAGAAAGTGTTCTCACATGGTTTCCAGCATTAGCACTGTTTATTTGTTTTTTAAGAACCTGCTGATGTTGCCATGAGGAATAGTCTGCTTAGATATTAAGCTGAAGTGACGTTATTCCTACTACTTTTAATATTTAATTATGTTCCTGTTAAGGATTGAATTGTGTACCCCTCAAACCATGTTCAATTCTTAACTTCCAGTTCTATGAATGTGACCCCATTTAGAAAGATCTTTGAAGAAGCATTTAAGATGTGGCCAAAATAGCATTAGAGTGGGTCCAGAATCCAATATGACTTGTGTCCTTATAAGCAGAGGCTATTTGGACACATACAGAGAGAAAGAGAGAGCCTTGTGACTGAGGCAGAGATTGAGTTATACTTCCACAAGCCAAGGAACATCATGGATTAACAGTCATCCACCAGAAGCCAGACAGGAGGTAAAGAATGGACTTTCTTCTATAAAATGAAGCATGATCCTACTGACACCTTGATTTCAGACTTCTGGCCTCCAGAACTATGAGACAATAAATTTCTGGTTTAAGTCAACTAGTCCATGGTACTTTGTTACAGCAGCCTTGTCAAACTGATAGTTCCTGTTCCAAGAAGAGAGCCTGACCTCTGTGAGAATCAAGAGGCATGAGTTTGAGCTATAGTCCTTTAAACAATTCACCCCTTGCAGTAGATCTGTATTCAGCATGTAAGTAAGACTCTCCATGTGAAATGTCTCTTGAACCATGTAGAACAGTACATGTTACTCCAATATTAAGTAGCTCAACTTTTTCTCCACATTCTTTTTTCTACTTTTTAGCATCATTTTTTTCCATTCAACAAATAAATTCCAAGTTGTCTCTTGTCTTACTTCACCTCCCTTTATCAACAAAGTAAGAGAAATTAATTTGGGGTTAATATAAATGAGATTCAGCCAAAGCATTACACTTCCACAGATATTTAGGCATTTCTATAATCAAAATACCTGCTACTTCATTAAAAAGAATGTAAAAATTCAATGAATAAGAGGAAAGATGGGAATTTTTCATAGCCCATGAATTCTAAGTCGCCTATAAGACCTCTTAAAAATACCTATTCGGGCTAGGATTATATTAGAACAGGGTTTAGCCCTTTCTCTATATATTAATTCACCAAAACCTATGCCAATACAAATATTTCCCAGTTAAGGGTAAGAAGCCTGGTTTCTGATAGTTTGCAGATTGAGCTCTATTCATAATATCAGTATCATTTTTGCCATCTCTAAATCTCACCAGGGTGAAAATCATCTATTTCTATTCTACTTCAGCCTTCAGCTTCAGCAGACAACTTAAGGAAAATGTATATACTATCTATATTGAAAGACCTTATTCACTGAGTCTTCTGTATGTGCTATCTGGGCATACAAGAAGTTCTGCAGTGTTTTGTTCAAGATGCTCAAGGCTGACATTTATTCACACTACTTTGAAATTGATACAGTCATAGCTTTTTAAAACAGCCTGCCTGTTAAGCCCAAGCCTTTCTACCCTGTGTCTCAGGAAAAATAACCAGAACAGGTTCCTTTTCTCTCTTCTATACTTTATTATGTGTTTCAAGGTTGAGAAAAATACAGAATGAATGATTTACCTTTAAAATATGACATAGTCACTTCTTGTCTACAGAATAGATACCATAGAGTTTTCAGACAACTGGTTGTGATGCTAGATGAGGTTGGTTTTAATGAATTGGTTTTGGGGCTGCTTGACTCCTCTACCTTTCATAGGAGTAATTCACTTTCTGTCTTTACATATATCCCTGCATGCACTTTAAAATGGTGTTTGTTTCCTTTTAAGCCCAGTAGCAGCTGCATCCACTTAGAAGCCAAGACCATATTTTAAAAGCTAAGAATAAAAGAATTAAAAATAAGATCTATTAGAATATATAAAGTATTCATTTTGACTTTGCCTAGAATACGCGTCAAGCATGCGGAACAATATTGGCTACTTTCTGTTATTACCAAGCGATCGTTTTGCACTTTGACTTTAATTTATTTTGTTGATATGGTTATTAGCAATATGCCTACACTTTACTGATACTCACTCCCAAACTTGTGACGTTCCACTACTGCAACACAATAGTTCTCACTACCAAGGCTTTTTTGGGGCTCATTTGAACCATTCCTCCTGGAATCAGGAAGATAATATCTTTGATCCAGGTAAGCATATAAACAAAGGAAATAATATTTTCCAATGGTGTCTTATAGCTTCTAGTTTTATTAGCATGTTGATTTTCACAGCAGTATTTCTAATAAACATAGTTGAACTAATTGTCTTTATAGCTGTTTTAATCCAACTTTAAGCCAATGAGTTCTCAGGTACCCCTGAGCTTAAGAAGGAGTCAATCTTTTTCTTTTCTTTGAAGTAAAATTGAGAAGCAAGATATATAGAGTGTAAGAGCAGACTTTGAAGTCAGCAAGTCAGCTAGACTTTTCCAGCTATTAACTGTTATTTCACCCTTGTGATACTCAACATTTCTATCTTTAAAGTTTGATAATATTGATGGATGGAATGATTTATATGCGATAATATATAGCCTGACACATAATAAATGCTCAATAAACTATTGATGTTAAGTTTTATTTAACTCTTAGTATTTGCTGACAGCTTGGAAGAGTTCCTCCAAGTTCACTGAAATTGGATAATAGTTCTAGACACTTAACCTAAAGATTATTGTTTTGTAACACAATCAATGGATGGCCCAAGCATTCATACAAACTCATACTCTCTATAAGAGTGAAAGAGAACCATTAACATTTTAGGGCTCCATTTGTTTAATTGCCTGCACCTTGAGCTGAATTTCACTTCCAGTGTAACTACTGAACTGTGATCAAATTGAGATGGAAGCCTACGTGATTTTACTGCCTATTGTAGTTCTTACAAGCTAGGGTATTTGCAAAATACCTGGTGATGAAAGGGCTGGAGTTCTGTGACTTAGAAGCGAAAGTTTTTGGATTCCTTGAACTAATAAGTCTCCTAAATAGGCAATTCCTATCATCAAATTTTCTTTTCTTTTTTCTTTTTGATGGTATTTCAGCCACCACTAATTTCCTGTTTCTCCTAGTTCTCATTAGCTGCTTCCTTTATATTTTTTTGCTTAGCATTCCTTTGAAGAAATGTAGTCTACAAAATGTTTTAAACAGTAATAAGATCAAATCAGTTTACTCACTCAGCAAACATTAAGAAAACACCTACTACGTGTAAGGAAATGAGCTAAGTATGGTCAAGTATACCAGGATAAACAAGATAAAGTTCCTGACCTCATGGACCTTGCATTTAGTAAGGAAAGTAGCAAAAGTACTCACACAAAAAGAATAATATAAGGTAAATCCTGGCAACTTCCATAACATTATCATCTCATTGGATTATTCAATTTAGTTCATAGTTTCCAGTCATGCAAAGTGTACCTCATGCTAGAGTCATAATGATCTTTATAAAATGCAAATAAGATCATTGCATACCTTAAAACACTTTGGTGGTTCCCATTTGCTGTCAAGAAACACTTCAAATGCCATAACACAACATGCAATGTTTTTCATGATTTTATACATTTGTAACATTCCAGTCTCTCTCATTGTCCCCATTTACCCCCAGCTCCTACCCCACTTTCAATTTGCTTGTCTTCACTATAGAGTCAATGTCCTGTTTACTGCTTTACGTGTCACACCCATCAGTTCCTGGCTCAATGAAGCTAACTAATAAATATTTTAATTAAGAGGAAAGGTGAAGAATCCTTATTTGAAAATATTGAGTTCAAAGTTCTGGCATAATATTCACACCAAGACGTCCAACAGACAACCAGAAAGGTTGGACTGATGCTTGAGATAGAAACTGGAGCCTATTATATAATAGATATTGGAGCTCTCTGCAAACACCTGATCCTTTACAGGATAGCAATAAACAAGAAACCAAAACAGTAGTTAAAATAGTGTTAAGTTGTGAAGAAAACATCTAGACACGTTTCTTCATTCTAGGACTTGGAAAAGAATCCAATACACTAAATGATCTTCAAGAAAAGGGCATAATTTACAGTATTTTCCTAATTTAATTGACCAAAGAACACTCTTCTGACAGGCTCTTATTAGTTTTTAAATATTTCTATAGAGATAAAAAATAAAGGAAAAAGGAAGTGATCAGAAAGAAACAAGAGAATCATAAGTGAAACATCTTAAAAATAAAAGGATTAGTTTTAAGAATAAAGTAGTATTTAATAAATCCAGTAAAGTTGGAAGACCAAGGAGGATTTGACTGACATAAAATATAATATAGTGTTATTATATATTATATAAAACATTATATTAACACAATTATATAGTTAGCATGCTATAATATACTAGTATATATAATACTTCTCAAATAAAATATAAACAGTTTTAAAACATGAATGGATTGGAAAGAACATGGGAAAAAGGCAGTAAATAAAATGAATGCACACACTGAGTAGTGTCATAGAGGGCCAAGCAATTTTACGGAAACTGAATACAGCCATCCTGAGTCACTACTCATTATCCTAATTCTCTGAGTGAGGTGAAACCACCACTTTCAGCTTCCAGTTACATGAACCACACCAAACTGGGCCAAGAACTCTGCAGTCTCAATTCAATTCATTCAGTACATATAGACATAGCCCAAAATAGAACCTGGCTGATGATTGTGCCTATTGGAATTATATAATTGATGGACCATGGTCCCCAAATAAAGCTTATTTGTTTGTTTTTGACAGCCTAATTCATTAGAACAGACACATTGACTGTTTAACATTCCAGAATCATTTGCTAAGGGACAAATAACAAATATGACCCCGGGAGACTGCTGGCTGCCAATATACCTGTGCTTATTTACATTCCCCATCTATTCCCCCACTTTCATTCCATTTTACAAGTCATTTCCCTGTCTTACTTCACTTTTTCCCTTTGGAATCAGGCTTTCAGTGAGTCTCGTTTTCTGCTTATATCTCCACTCTTGTTTTTTTCTCCCTTCTCTCTGACCAACAAATGCCATATAGCAGACAGACTCATTCATCTCCAGAACCTTATCTTGGGGAGCATATGTTTCTTTTTTTTTGAGGTCATATTAACTTTTCCTTATATGCAACACAAGAAGAAACATGCATTGGCAGCAAATTCTGGTCCACTAAACCATCATTTCTGTCCACTATGTTAAGCCAATTTAACATGCTTAAACATGTCTTTTGTCATCGACAACAAAAGCAAAAGGCAGCTGAACTCTGGTTAATAAATCATTTTCTGAGGCAGAGAGACTGCTTGGGAAATATGATGCTAGACATTTAAGACTATTCTCTAAAGAGTTTGAATCATGAGTTTCTCTAAAGAGTTTGAATCATGAGTTTACCCAATTTCCCCATGATTAAAACTGTTTTAACAAAAGACATTTAAAAGAGCATGAAGAGTAACTAAATTTAAAAACAAACCCATCAAGTAGTTGAGACAGACTTTATATTTGCAGAAGGGTTTGTTGAATAAATAATTATTCCACAGAGAAGAATGGGTAATGGGAAGATATTTTAAAGGTATTTCAACCTCAAAGGATCTGAAGTTTAAGAAATGTTAGTTTATATATTTCCAAAAATCCCCAACTTTCAATCTTTCACTATTTGAGCCTCTGTTTTTACTAATTTTATTATAACTCATTTATTAATTATGAACAGGGTATATACTAATGAAGCTAATGTGTCTCTTTCAAAAGCACATTGTAAAGAATTTACGTTAGGAGACACAATACCTCAGCATAAAAAATGTATAATCAACTTGAAATGTTGGCAAAAAAGAGAGGCAAACCTCTGGAGACCTATTTAGCTGAAATATCCATATATTTGACCACACACACCAGAACACCCACACACACAAGTACAATGACTACTATGGCAAAACCTTCCCAAATGTCAGGTTGCACTTAGACTAACTATAATTATCACTGCCAAATATTTGAGGTAAAAACATTAGCAAGACTATTTACACTCTTGCGTTTAATTTTATTACACTATTAAAAAAATGTGTGCTGTATTGTACATGCTTTCATTTTAGGTAATACCAGCATTCATTTTAGGTAGAACATTTTTAGGTCAGGTCATAAGTTTAAAAATCCATCTTCAGGTGGTCTGGAATGAATTTTTCTGGCCCGACTTTTATCTTCTCCTCCCACCCAGCTGGTATGTTAACTTCTAGGGTTTGGACACAGTTTCAAACTGAGCAAGCTCAGAGCAAAGGGGCGTAAAAGCTTTAGAATACACATGTCACTGTATGCAGAAGCCTCCATCATCAACTGACTGATGAATATAAGGGCATGACTAACCTGGCCACACAACACAGTCATCGTCAATTTCTGAACTTGACATTGTTTCCAGATAAGATGAGTGACATTGGAAAACACCATAGTCCATACAGACACATACAGGAAAACTGGATTGAATGGCTTTTAAGGAAATAGGGCAAGCTGTGTTTTAAAAAAGACATACCTATATCTGTCTGGTGTACAGCTTGCTACTATATCTCTAACAACATGTTGTATTTATATAAATGCTTTAGCCTTAAAATAATTAGGTCCTTAATTTAGCTAAATGTACTTATAATAACCATAACTCTTAGGTGCCAGTGACTGTGCTAAAAGCTAAGCATTCATTATCTCTCTTTTATATCAGCACTTTGAGCTGATAGAGCAAATTATTTAGAAGCCTCTTTGTGGTTGTGCTTTTTATTGGCTTTATTTAGTGGAAAGAATGCTACTGAGGGACAACTTCTGCCTAAGTTTTAGGCTAATTCCACATACAACTAATACAACCCCCACCATCTTTGTTAGCTAATATTTATTGAACGTATTCTAATCCACAGTCTTTTTTCTAAATACCTTACTGATTTAAGCTTTCAAAATAAAACCATGAAATATTATTATCTAATAATTACATATTAGGAAACCCTAGGGCAAAGAGGTTACTTGCTAGAAGGTATACACGTGTTAAGAGGCATAGACAGGATGTATGCTCTGGGTGTTTTTACCACTTTCATATACTGCCTCTCTTAAAACCTTGGAATAGGTAATTTCTCCAAGTGTTTACTGCAAAAAAAATTGAATGTCATGTTTTAATAAAATAATGTTGAAAGAAGCTTGCATTCTGATTACACTGACTTGTCTTACTATGCAAATGACACTAATTTATTCATCCATTCACTTGTTCATTTATTGCTTTCTTCTACTAAAGAATAAAAGCATCTAAGTCAGTAAAATGCTGTTTTCCAAGCCTCTGCATTGTTTCAGATGTTAGATTGGCTTCTCACTTCCCATCTAGCTGCAAAGGGTGAATAACCTGATTAAAACTTAATCATTTTTAAATTATACCTTGCTAATCCAAATGTATATTTTCACTTGCCAGTTCTTTCTTGACCACATTCTTAGATATCTTTTGGAAGCAAATAATTGCAACAGGATTGAAGCTGTCAGATACATATCGATAAGATACATGGTTTAAATTGTGTTTTAATTTAGCAGCATCTGCTTCAATTTCTTCAAACTTCCTGATAAAGATTGGAAAAGAAACTTCTCTTATTAATGTAAATGTAAAAAAGCCAGAAAGAATACTAACAACTTAATATCAATTGCAAGTACAGCTTTCATCCGGGATGCAAAGATGGTTTGATATTAGGAAAACTATCAGATCAATTAATTTTGACATCATTATGTCAAAAAATAAATTAATTAAAAATCATATTCATAGACAGTAAAAGACAATTTTCAACATTTATCATTTATTTCTACTCCACCCAACAGCCAGAAATATAATTTTAAAACATAAAGTTTATTACATCACTCCATTTCTTAAAACTATCCAATGGCTTCCCATACACTTAGAATAAATTTCAAAGTCTTTACCATTTCCTAAAATGTCTTACATTATCTGGCCCCAAATTATCTCTATGATTTAATCTTTTAACCACTTCCTAACTCATTCTTCTATACTTGTTTTAAGACCCAACAAACTTGTACCCACCTCAAAACCTTTGTGTTTGATGTTCCTCTGCTTGAAAAGCCCTTACTTAACATTTTCACATAGTTTTGCCTCCTTACTGCATCCATATTTCTACTTAAGTAACACTCTTTAGAGATGTCTTCCTGATCTCCTTGTAGGAAACGGTCGTTCTCACTATATTGATTTCCTTTTCAACCCTCTTTGTATTATGTGTATTTGCGGTAGGTTGAGTCTTTTGTGACCCCAGAAAATTATGTTCTTAAATTGGTCCATTCCTGTGAATATGAACTTATTGTGAACCTTTGATGAGATTATATAGTCAGTTAAGGGCCCTTTGTGTAGATTACCCTGGAAAGGCCTAGCCCAGGGTGGCTCTTAATCTTCCCACTGGAGTTCTTTATCAACTGGAATTGGCAAGCCCACAGAAACAGAGAGAAATGCCCAGAAGCTGAGAGGAAACCACAGATGGAAGAGAAAGCAATGGAGCCCATAGAAGGCAGGAACAGAACTCAAGTTTTTAGAAGGACATATTACCACACTGAAAAAAAAATTAAAAGATTATATTTGTTAGCTTCTCTCTCAGCCAGTTTGATCTTATGGCTCAGTTCTACCAATCAGATCATAAGATAAAATTGAAGACTATAGAACTTCCAGGAAGATTGTTTAATTAGTGAATAATTCATCTGGAAGTGACTCCCTTTTTGCTTTTTTGTTTTCTTCCTCTTTGGGGCTGAAATTAAATTGTGATGATGCTAAGATGGTATCATTATTTAACCTAGGAGCAAAAACCCAGAACCAATAAAGGCTTCTTTTATATGAGAAGTTAATAAACTTCTATCTTGCTTATATTACTACCAATTAGAAAATATATGCCACCAAACTTAAACCTACCAATATAATAGTTTCAGGCAGAAACAGGATAGATAGATGTTCCTGTCTGGGGCACAAATGAGTTTTCTTTTTTTTGGCTGCCGCAGAAAGCGAATGAAAGAGATCATGTCTACTATCAGTTATTTTACCCTGTAAAGGAAAAATATGCTGAGGAAGAGTATTTTCTGTCTTGATATCTTTTCTTAAGATGATCTTGGGAGTAAAATAATTTGGATTGACTTGGATTCTTTTTGAATGCTTAGATAGAAGCAGATATCACAATATCAGTTTTGCTGTAAAGCAGATATCAGGTCATCTGAAAGAATTTTCATCATACACTTTGAACCAAGCATGTTAAAAAATCAATAAATAACTTTGAATGGACTTTATGTGATAGTAAAAAAAGTACCTATCAGAAAAAAACAACACATATTCAAAGAACTGACTTATAGAAATGACAAAGGTAGGTTAATAAATAAGACATTAGAAACAATTTTGAATTATATGTAAAGGATTTATATTAGGTAAAGAATCTTATGAGCAAATAACAAAATTAAGTAATTCTTAGGATTAGAGTTTTCTTTTAAAACAGATGTTTTTTAATGTTTAAGAGCTATAATTATCAAAATACATTTTCAAGGTATAAATTATTTAAATTATCTTCATAGTAATGCCTAAATTGAAATACTTCCTGTGTGTGTAACTTCAGCAATAACCAAAGTTTTTTTTCTGCCTTGTTTTGCCTTCTTTCCAAAATATATCAATATTGTATGTAAGTAAATATCCAATTATGCATTAGCAAAATTTTCTATAATAAAAAGAAATAAAAATAACTGTGGATTAATAAACACAAAACAAACATGAAATGTTTCGCACTCCTTGGATAGCAGGAACACAACGTTCAAAGACAGAAGAGCAGGGTGGATGTGGCTCAAATGGTTGGGCATCCGTTTCCCATATGGAGGGACCTGGACTCGATCCCTAGGACCTTCTGGTAAAATAAAGAAAAAATATAGAAGGTGCACAGGTGCGCCATCAGGCACTGAGAGCGGATGAGCCCCCAGGTCCCTCCGAACCATGCAGCAAGATGATGACGTAACAGGAGAGAGAGATGCAGGGAATAGCGAGATGCACCAAAAAAACAGGAGCTGAGGTGGTGCAGGTGGCAGAATGCCTCTCTCCCACATGAGAGGTTCCCAGGATCGAATCCCGGTGAAGACAGGAAGAGAAGGATGAGAGAAGAGGGCAGGAAACAGACACAGAAAATTGCCCAACAAATGGACACAAAAACAGCAAAAACTGGGGAGGGGGGAGTAAAATGGATAAAAAGTAAATAAATAAATCTTTATAAAAAAAAAAGATAGAAGAGCAATTTAATAAATTGCCAACACAGACTTCCTTGTGTTTTACAAATTTCTACTTGCTTTATCTAGAAATCCCAAGTGCAGAAGGTTTTCAAGGATAATCTTACTGTCTGATCAAAACGCCATTTTGCCCTCTTTCCAGAATAAAGCTCCAAATTCAGAATTAACACAGCCCCTCACTGGGGTTTAATTTGGATTCTCACACTTTTTAAGGAGCCAGAATTTTTAGATAAATAGTTTAGAAGTCTTGTCTGGAAAGCAGTTGGTAGGTAGGGCCTTTACCCCTAGAGTTTTGAGTATGAGGGTCTATCAATGTTAAATCTAATTGCTCTCAGTGTTTCCCACGATTGATGAAGTTGAAGCTAACAAGTTCATAACATATCTCAAAATTATAGCTTTCTCGCTGTGGGGTTGATTGGTGTACCTGTCTGTGTCTGACCAAAGCCTATTAAGATTTGATATTTGTGTCTCTACTGCTATTCAGATTAAAGCTGTATCCTGAACCAAATGTGAGTTCACCTATCATTTAGATGAAGCATGGGTTCATTACAAAATTCACAAAAAACTAATGCTGCCAATTTTAAACATAAAAGAGGCAATATAAAACCTGACCTTCAGTGTATATGAAGTGTAACATGGACATAGACATTAAAAAAAGAGAGAGAGAGATGCAATAGTATATCACAGAGAGATGCTTAAGTGACACATTGAGAAAAACTATGGCTCTGGTGACTGCACAATCCAAGTGTCGACAAATTACAGCCTGTGATGTTCCTGGCAATCATTGTACGTAGGTTCAAACAAAAGTGATAATTGCCAAGTTAATCTTGTCTTCTCTGGGCTATGCCAGTTAAGACATGGAGAGTCCTTTGAAAGAGAAACATATCGAGAGGAATACACTGATGTGAGTTGATGGACATAACTACAGTGGGCATTTTCTTTTAGGAGAAGAATAATTGACTGTCAGGACAATATCTTAGAATGTACGCTATCATATGGTAAATACAAACATATATGTGCGTGTGTGCGTAGTGTATAGAAAACTACAAAATTAGTATTCTATTTCAAAACTGGGCAGCACAACATTAACTATTTCATAAACATGATTTATTAGTCTCCAATATCTATAGTTTGTGTTTAACATAAATGTGAATTCTGGAAATATAGCAAACATTCAGCATAAAAATTCAGAATAAACTAAGTTTAGATTCTAACACTTTTTTGGCCTTGCAATCTTGATTTTAACATCAACAATTAATCAACATAACTTATCATGGTCAATTGGCTTTCCAACCCAAAGACCATTATATAGGATGACAGTATGTTTTCTCTTCGAGACTGTGCCAGTTTCACTGTGGAGCAGATGGCAAGTCAACTGGGTTTAGGTGGGTAGTCTAGATAATGCCAAATTAAGTGACATCTTCCAGCAGGAAGTCAATTTCATTGGACACTGGTGCCACCTTGACACACCACAAGGCTATTTGCTGCTTTCCATCAGACCTATTCCTACTGACACAGGAAAATACAGACTCTCAGGCCATCATTGGGCTAGGCAAACAGTGCATTCCTGGAGATTAATTAAAATAAAAACTTCAGTTTCCAGGTGAATATCTTCCCTTTATTCAGAAGATAAACAGAAGAGGGTGAATGGCTCTAGTCCCCACTTCAGAAGAACTATTCATTCAACAGACTTGAACAGCATCAGACATACAATCCACAACATTTTGTCTGGCTGAAAAATCATTTAGTGACACTGTATTGCCTTTACCCCAAGTAGTATAATTTACTGAAATAATTGAAAATCAGCATTTTCACAGTAAAATAATTAAAATACTAATGTGTGAAATTCTTCATCAGTATTAATCATTATTACTCCATTCTTACCAAATCAAAATATGTATGATTCCTTATTCAGTTTAAACTCAGGTTAAATTTAACATGAATCCATATAACCTTAGCATTAGTAAGCATTATACTATCCTAAAGCTTTGACTTTTATTTGACTTTAGCTCAGCACTTCCATTTTTATAACAAAACAAGAAACCTCACTGGTATTCAGTTCCTCTGAAGTGAAATGATGTCCCAGCCAACAAGCAGATTCCAGTAGGTATCATGCAACTGGCATAGCCATGGCAGAAACAACGTCGTGCTCTGCCAACATTCCCATTTCATCTGTCCTGGGTAGCTCTATTATTGTCCATATGTTTATGGGCATGAATCTTCTTGTCTAAAGATTATAATACAAAAGAAGAGGGTCTCTGCCTCTGAGATGATGGCTAAAAGCTTTAGAATGTGGAGCCTTTGATAGCAAAAATTGTAGCTAGTCAATTTACAGTTTAGAGCAACCGTTCTTACCTTTGTGTCTGATTGTAATCAGTTTTAAAATGGTCTCTATGCTACTAGCTGGAAGAAATATGCAGATTGCTTTTCATCAGCATCATTTAAAACTATTTTAATGCCTAGTTGTCTCATCATTTTTTTTAATAAAATAAGCAAGAGCTTTCTTGTTCCTTTTCTTAGCTTTTTTTGATACTTTTAAGAAACAATGGTGCCCTTTCATCTTCAGATCAGTGTGCCTGAGTCAATATCATAAATCATCTACATTTTTTAGAGGAAGAAGGACCAAGCTTTCTTCTTTGGCATCTTTATCTTTAAGTTTATCTTTAAAATCCACCTCACCTATATCTGCCTGCCATGAAGAGCAGCCAATATATTTTGTGCAGAGCTTAGTTCTACAGGATGTTGGCTGGTGGCTAGGGCAGAGGACAAGAAGTGATAAAAAAATTTCTGTGGATCTGTATCTTGCTTAAGATTGCAATGTGAACCAAGCAACACATTCCATGTGTCTGTGGTTTGGTCTGCCTTCATGCACAGGGCACAGGAAAACATGCATCCCTAAAGAAAGATAGTCATTCTGGTTGGTATGTTTCCATCTCACCCTCTATCCTCAATCCAAGTTCAAACTGGATTTGTTTCTCTGCTTCTTTGCTTAGCAGAGGGAAAGCTACTCAATGCAGACAAATGAAGGAACTGTATTAGTTACTCTGTTTATATGGTCACCTCACAATAATCATTTGAGATAGGCATTATTTGCCAGATTTACAGTTGAGAGAAAACAGGCTGAAAGAGTGTATGTAACTCTTCAAGACTCATAACATAAAAGTAAAAACTAAACCAAAATTTGAACCTAGTCAAAATGACTTCAGAACCCGTTTTTTCCTCTATTAATTGGCAAAAAAATTTTTCATCTCTTGATGCCAACTCCAGTTGATTGGCAGTGTGCCTCTGGAAAGTTGTCTTTAGAAATATTTTGAGGTCAAGTTAGGGACCAGCAAGGAAAAGTGTCAGAATCTGTTAGTGAGGCCCACGTAATTGGGGGAGGCGAGTGTTGTTACAAGTGCTGTGTATTTGGCATGAAAACATTTGGTCTCTCAGTCCCAGGCCTTTTCTCTAATGTACAGTTTGGAAAACAGCATTTTGTATTTCTTCACATTGCCCCTTATAGTTGAAGTGACATTATTGTCAGTTCTGCTACAATGCTTGTTTTGAAAATGCAAATTTCTTCCAATATGAGTGATATCTTAGGGAACAATTCAAACATAATATGAATTTTGTGTTTGCTTATGCTGAATTTCATCAGTGAGAAATGTTAGCAGAAGGCAAAAAACTGCACCTTGCTGAACCAAGCCACATAGGAATACACAAAAATAAACACATGCACACACTAAAAACATCTACCAGTGACCTCGGTTCATCAAGTATATTATGAACCACACCCATCCACATCTGGTATTACAACTTTCTGACTGATCAGACAACCCTCCTTTCACCACTTCACAATAATTCACAAGCTGCAACTCTTTCAAGTCCCACTTCCAAGTAGACTTCTGGTCTATTTCAAGGGAAAGTGGCATATTGCATGTATTTATGTAGTGTCATATAGTAGATTTTATGCATTTCTCAACCATTTAAAATGTGCAAAACTACGCTAACATTTGTTTTAGGTTCCCATCCCTTTTTTTAAGTGCCACTGATGAAGTTTTTGAGTTTTGAATCACTAACCCTATTTTCCTATGGATTTTGATTGCGTGATTTTGCGTAGTGACTTTTAGGAATTCATAGGCCTGATTATAGCACAACTGACCATAAGTGAAATACCAGGATTAGACTTTAATAGAGTGCACACAAATTGAAAAAAATATATATGCCCAGAAGGAGTGGCTGATTCAGTGACAAACCAAGGGTGGGGCAGCAGGAACTGTCCCCCTTTGGTACAGGCCAAAAAAGGATACATATTGGTTTGCTTTTTATCACCATGCACCAGAGACTCTAAATGATGTTACTAGTAAATTACTCCCCCATGGAAAAAAAAAATCTTTCAGCAGTCTTTTCTAAACTACTGCTGCAATTACTGCTGAGCTTTATTAATGTACCAATAAGCTTCATATTTGCACACTTTTATTACCTATCTTTTAAAGAATCTTGTTATTTCAGACAACTTCCAATTATACAATTGACTCTGACACATGAGGATTCAACCACATATATTTGTTTCAAGTGTAAATTCATAACAGTTCAGAATTTCTCAAGCTCACTTTTGGTGCAGGTCATTTCTCTAACGCCTGTGAAGAACCCTGTGTTTAATTCATTAGATTTGCAACAAACATATTCTTGTGTTTAAATTGTTAGATTATAAATAAATGATAGAGTGCAGTGATTGTAAAGACAAAGAAACAGAACTTCAGTTCCTTCAAGTCTGTCAATCCATGTAAGCATTTGGAGTTTATAATTTGTACTTAAAATGTAAAGCAGGGAAACAAAGGCAAACTAAAAGGCATAATATTTTTGATAAACATAGTAAGCTGAATAGTGGCTTGCCAAAGACGTCCTCATCCTAATCCCCAAATTCTGTGAATAAATATTACCTTACATGGCAAATAATATTTTGCAGATGTGAGTAAGTTCAGGATCTTGAGATGAGGACATTATTCCTGTTTTCCTAGTTATTATTTAATAAGTAAAAGAAGGAGGCAGGAGAGTAAGAGGAGGCATGATAATGGAACCAGAGGTCAGAAAGATACTATTGCTGGATTTACAGAAGAAATAAGGACAATATCTAGAAACTGGAAAAGGCAAGGAAAAGGATTCTCCTTTCAAGCCTCCAGAAGGAATTGGTCTTGCCAAAACTGATTTTAGCCCCAGGAGATCAGTTTTGGACTTCTGACCTTCAGACTGTGAAATAATAAATTTATGTTCTTTTAAGTCACTAAGTTTGTGTAATTTGTTACAGCATCAATAGGAAACTAATGCAATTGGTTAAGAGAAATTTTAGTTCACACTTGAAATATTTTAAGGAACTTGAATAATATTAAAATTGAAAGCAACTCTCTTTTTAAATCCTTTTTTTAACAGAGAAGAAATGAATAAAAAATTATTATTGCTCATTATTACGTAATTATTACTCAATTTTTGTCAGAGAGGTGTTTTTTTTAATTTTTATTTTTTAAAGATACTTAGATTACATAAATGTTACATAAAAAATGTAGAGGATTCCCACATGCCCCGCTCCCCACATCTCCCACACTTTCCCACATTAACAATATCCCTCATTAGTGTCCTACATTCATTGCAATTGATGAACACATTTTGGAGTATTGCCACTAAGCATGGATTAAAGTTTACATTCTAGTTTACACTCTCTTCCACCCAATTCTGCAATTTATATAACGGCTTGTATCTGTCATTGCAGTGGCATTGAGGACAATTCCCAAGTCCCGAAAATGCCACCGTATTACTGTTTTTCCCTCTTCCTGCCCAGGGAGAGGTGTTTTTAACAGATGACAAGTGTGCTAGGTATACCACAGCATTGGTGCTGAAGTTCAAGAATTTTGTTGGCATTAAAAATAAATAAATAAAACACACCCCTGGGCTCATCCTCATTCTATCATATTTACATGCTATGTGCTCTGATTTATTAATTTGCAACCTCTGTTCCTTCTATGTTATCGTCCCCACTTAAAAACCTTGACTTGGTTAAATACAATTTTAAGTTTTTAAAACTGTTTAGACTATCAGTGGAAAAGAGTAAAAGATAAATTGAATTCCCCACCTTTACAGTTACTACTGTGTCTTTGAAGGCAGAGACCATGGTTTATTCATCCTTCCTCCCAGCATCTGACACAGTGTCTGGCATTTAATAGGACAATCAATAAAGTTTGATTAATAAACGAACATTAAACAAAAAAAATCTGCGTTCAAAATGCCCCTGCCCACAGATATCTCCTCTATAGCTCTTAGATTTGTTTTTATTTTTATTTTTAATGTTACTGGGGCTGGAGATTGAACTTGGGACTTTGTATGTGGGAAGCCAGCACTCAACCACTGAGCCACATCGGTTCCCAAGTTGGTTTTTCATTTCTTTGCTTGTTATTTGTTTCTTTGTTATTTGTTTGTTTTTTAAGAGGCACTGGGGACCGAAACTGGGACCTCCCATGTGGGAAGCAGGCGCTCAACTGCTTGAGCTACATCCACTCCCCAATATCTTTTAATATTATGCTTCAAAGCTGGAAGTTTACTAATTTTTTTCTAGGTAACCTCAGCCTAGAACTAAGTTCATTTTTTCCCTAAATTCTCATAGTCTATTTGTATCACTATAAGCTGTTATCATGATCTGCCAATTATTAAAGCTCATTACTTACGATTTTATTTCCTCTGCTAGATTATAAACTTTAAATAGTCAATGGCATGCAGTTTATTCATACCTGTGATCACCAAAGAAACTAGAGACTAATTGAAATTCCCATCTCATGGTTAACAATTTCTCGCTATTCATGTTTTCAAAGGTTTATGACTTCCAAGCATTTTTGCATATACTTTCAAACCCATAAAAGTAAGATCACACCTTTACCTCTCTTTTACTCTTTTTAGAATATAATACATCAAATTAAGAAATTTCCTCCAGGGAATTGATTGTCTGAGATGTCAATGTATGTTACATGCACCTAACCATGATCCTGGATATAAGTGAGTTATTACTCTTTTTCTTATCAAAGCTGAACAGTTTAAATGTATCTCTTTCACATAAATATATTTTCAAAATATTTTCTTTTCTCCTCTCTTCCTCTGTCAATCCTCACCTTACCCACCACCCACATTATTACTGCATGTTATGTCCTTATCTTCTCTATCTGAATGACCTATTGAGATTTACGGAGACAAAATTGCAAAGACCTTAATAAATATTTGATGTGAAACTGCCTTTGCAATTTGAAAAATGTACCTCCTACTGTCTTTCCTGGAATCTGAAATAATCTGGGTGTCAAGCTTTTTTCTCCACATAGGAAGGAGGCAAAGAGCTGGAATGTCAGGGTCAAACTGTTTTCATCACCATTTTCTGTCCCCTGATTTCAAGACTCCCCAAGCTCAAAGCCATCACCACTATTTTCTGCTTGTGGCACTAACAGTTATACCAAAGAGTCCCAGAAAACTACCAGCATTTCCAAAGTCTGATGAAAAACATCAACGGAACAACTATCACGGAGTATAGTAGTCAGCTCTGACACTCTAACATTCTGATCACAAATAACCCATATTGCATTATTTAAGATATATCAAGTATAAGATGTTTTTCAACAAGGGAGTGCTAAGTTTTTATGAAACAGTGAAGGAATTTTTTTTTAAAGCTGACAGAAAAAGAACATTTGAGAAAAGAATTTGGCTGGAAGATACTGATTAGACGATAAGAACATAAAATCTGAAGTAAGAAAATGGTCTCAATGAAATGCCAAAACCATTTCACTAACAAATATGAGACCTTTACATCTATTTTGTCACAAAATTCAAAATCTGTTTTAAATACAAACAGAACAGTGGCTAATGACCTGGGTTCTTAGATTGTAAGCCTTAAAAGATGGCATTTATAGATTTTTTTTTGACAAAACATGAGAAATAAGGCATTTTTACACTTGAATTGTCTACAAAGAAAACAGATCCATATCTGTTTCCAGTGAGTAGATTGGGAAGGGAAGTAGAACTTCTAGAGATGATGAAAGAGACCATGTTTTTAAAATAAAGACTGTAGTATGCTGGAACCAGGGCATGCTGTCTCATCAGTGGCAATTGTAAACATTAAGGATTCTGTTAAACCACTGGTAACTTGAAATTGACTACTATGGGAGTATTTGTATCACTGAAATCAGCAAATACTATATTAAGACTTTATTTTTTTCTCCCAAAGACCCATTTACCAGCACATGGCTGAGAGTATAGATGAGGAATTGAATAGCTAGTTTTGCTTGCTCACTAGATTTATGTGGAAGGAGAGAATATGTTTTAAGATCATTATGCAATTATATGTAAAATAACTGAAAATATTGTTCTAAACAAAATTCAGATATTCTAACTTGTATTGCTTTAATTGGTATAAAAATAGAACTGCTTTTAATTGGATTTCACCAATTCATAAGTTGATGAATTACCTTCTAGAGAGAGTTGGAGCTAACGATGATTTTCCTTAAAAATTTTTGGAGGAAAGGAAAATGCATATAAACAAGGCATATGGAAAGTACTTGAGAACAAACTGTTTTTAAGGAGCCAATACTTAAATGACCTCATTCAAATCAAAGATCAGTTTTTAAAAATATCGAAATTGCTTGACACAGTTTTGCAATCTGGAAAATATATCCTCACATATGATTTGATAATTTGAAATTAAGTCATTCTTATTTATGCAGAATTATTTAGCACACTTTCATTTATGGAGTATTAGCCCAATGTGAGTTATTGTACATACTTAGAAGAAGAAAACTCTGTATTTCACTGTTAGATAGGCTTACTTCTAGATACAAAGGTTTTACTACACAGGTTGAAAGTCATTTTGTAATGGCTATAATGTTGTTTAATGTGCCTATGTTTCACAGCCTCAACTAATTTATAAATGCCTCATAATTAAGAATATTTCCTATTTTATATCCTGTCTTAAAGACCTGTGTGCACTTCTAAGCAGTAAGATTACAATGAATGCTAATTGATGTCAGATAATTGGGTACAAATTATAAAAAGTTACTAATATTCTCAAGAGAAAAACAAATGTAATATTGTTTTGTGCACCTTTACTTGAGTCAAGAGCTTAGTTTCAAAAGCAATAATGCTAAGAAAATTGTGCTTTATATATTCGTTATAAGCATGCAAACTTCTCCTATCTGTATATATCATCCTCATTTCACTAAACTGTACCCTGGAAGCAGAGTTGATACTTTGTCTTTTTGACAATTTTGTATGCCAATCACCTAAGATTTTGCTTTACAATATTCACCTGTCAATAATATTTCTTAAATGGCATGGCACTACAAGAGACCAAATGTCACCTTACTCTTTCTTCTAAAGGTAGAGAGTGCAGAAGGGGATCTGGATTTCATGCAATATGAACATTTATACTTATAGCTTTGAAACTTTGGAATCATACATCTCCATCTTTTTTGAGCTTCTAAATAAGAAACATTTCATCATTTTTGAACCAAAAATACTATCCAATAAATCCAATATTAAATAAAGAGTATCTGTACCCAGATCTGTGAAGATTATCTACTAGGAGGTAGGAACTATGTTAATTTATTTAGCAAAAGAGGTGCAAATATAAATAACTGACTCCTGACTATGTCTATGTACTTTATCTGACCCATACCTTCTGGAATTTCTCATATTAACATTCACAACCATCCCATGGTTTAATAGTTATATATTATTTGTGCTTAAGTATTTTTAGGTCATTAAAATTATATTTTGGAGAATTTTTCCCAAATTTGAGAAAAAATTTAATCCCATGTTGGTTTAAATATTGCCAATATTTTCCAGTTTTTCCTCTCTATGAGCCTAATTGTGGTACCCATTGGAAATAAATTCTTAATTTTAATATAGTCAAATTTATCAGGTTATTAATCTTGCAATTTGGACTCTCTGGTATTAAGGCATTTCTTCTCCAGCCCTTAGTCATAAAGACATTTTCTTACCTTTTTTTTCTATTAGATTTATGGATCTACTTTAAAATTTATACCTTTATTACATCCTGGATTCAATTTTATTTATGTTATAAAGTTGGTATATATATATGTATTAATATATACATATATATTCAGTTTTCAAAATATTCTACTCCCTACTTATTATCAAACCCTTACATCTTCACTGCTTATTAAACTAATAATTCACCATTTCTACTGTCTTTTTAATACTACCTCTAATAAAAATCTAAGATTCTACGTTAATATGGATCAGTTTCTGGGTTCTCAGTTATAGTTTCTATTTGCTTACTATTAGATCAGAAAAATGCGATTGAGGTTTGAAACATTATCTTGTATTTAGCAAGTTCTCCTTTTAGTTTTAATGATTTATGAAATCTGTTGGGCTTTCTACAAAGACAATCATATCATCTGAAAATAAATATTTTTTACCTTTTACCTTTTTATGTTTTGTTTATTCTTTCTTTCTTCCCTTTGCCCTTCTTCTCCTTTTTAAAGCTTATACTATTAGCCAGGATCTCCAAACCTATATTGTACAGTTGAAAGGATAAAGGATATCCTTATCTTGTTTCTGGCCTTTAAAAATTCTAGTATGGTATTTTCTTAAAATGTTTTCGTAAATACTTTTTAATCAAGTGAAAGGTCACTTTTGTTCATACTTTCCTGAAAATTTTTATTATAAAATTGATTTTGAACTTTATCACATACGTTGAGGAATCATGTGATTTTAGTCATTTAATCCATTTATATGTTTAATTACATTGGTATATTTTCTGATGATGAATCATCTATGCATTCCAGAATAAAACCTACTTGGTCATGATACATTAATTTTTAATATACTGTTGTAGTCAATTTGCTATTAATTCATTTATGAATTGTCTATGTTTTTAGGTCAGTTAGTCCTATAATTTTGTTTTCATACATGGACTGGTCAGACTTCTTTAGCTACCTCCCTACTTACTACCAAACCCTCACATCGTCGTTGCTAATACAACCCTAATTGTTCAGTGCAGCAATCATCTTAGAAGTTCATGGATCCTGATCAGTCTAAGCCAGCAGTTCTCAAGTCTTTTGTTCTCAGGTCCCTTTTACATTTTTAAAAACTATTGAGGATCCAAAGTGCTTTCATTTATGTGGGGTAAATCTCTTTATATCTACTATGTTAGAAATTAAAACTGAGAAGTGGTTAAAACTCAAAAATGCATAAGCACACATCCTATTAGCCATGTGACATCATCAAACATCATCTAGTCTCTGGAATCTCCACTATACCCTTGTGAAAGAATGAGGGTGAAAGACAAATAACACCTTAGCGTTATGAATATAGATTTGACCTGGGATAGGGGTTCCCAGACCACGCTTTGAGAACCACTGATGGAAGTCAATCAAAATAGTCATGTCCCTGTGGTTTTTCAAGTCTCCTTATGGCTATATGTGCCCCTGAGATCTGATTCTAGACAACGGGACTTAACTGAAATCACCTGAAGAGGTTTCTGGGCGAACTCTTATTTTAGTGATGAGAGGAAGACTGTAGCTCGCCCAGTCTTTCTTCCCTTTCCTTACCTTGAAAGTGGTTACAATATTTAGAATTGCAGCAGCCCACTTGCAGCAATGAGACCACGAGGAGGAGAATGAAAGCCAGTCAGCTAGGATGACAAGTGGAAGGATAAAGGCAGGCCTGAGTCTTTTATGTTAAGAGTGAGAATGAAGGAGTAACAGAAAATCCCATACCTGTGGATGTCCCTGAACATGCTCTTTATCTGATCCATTATCTTTAACAAGTTTTGGGATTATTGGTTTACTAGCAGTTTAAAATGACTTCAGAGCTTTCTCACTTGTATTTTCTGGAACAACTTTTAGAATATAAGGATGATATTTTGCTGGAAAGTCTGATTGATATTACATGCCAGATATCATATATATAGCTGTCTAGATCTGGAGTCTTTTTGTTTAAGGCATCTCAGAATGTTTGCACCTTAAATTATATTCTTACCTTTTCAGCTTCTTTAATGATTTTGGTATATTCAAATATGTATTTCTTCTTATACCAATTTTGCCCTTTGGAAAAATATTTTCATTTTATCTAGCTTTCAAATTTATTTCTGGTCTCAATATTTTAGCATGTTCTTTTAACCTCATCCCTGGATAGTTCTATGTTTTGGTTATTTACATTTTTCTTTTTTCTTGCTCTGCCTTGTTATAAGGTTGTCTAGCTATGATTCTTTTAAAAGAATCAATTTTCAATTTTCTATATCCATTCCACATATTCTATGCCTTATATTTTTAGTTTACGTGGTTGCTATTTTCTTAGTTCTGGGCTAAATATATGTTTATTATGATTTACATCCTTCTAGTTTTCTTAAAAATATATCTAAAGTTAACAATTTCCTGCTGAATTCTGTTTTATCTGTACCTCATGAAGTTTGACATATAGTGTTTTAAATATCATTCCACTTAAATATTTTAATATCCCAATTTTAAACCCAAAATTATAGTGTTTTTTAGTTTCTAGATAAATGATATTTTCCTAGTTATCATTTTTATTTACAGTTTTCCTGCATTATAAATAAACACTAACCATTTGATTTTTTGGTAATCATTAAGACTTTATTTACAACATTAAACACAGTCACTTTTTTGACTAGTCCATGTGTGCTTGAAATGAATATATATTTTCTGAGCATAAAGATTTTATTAGGTGATTTGATAAATTGCTACCCTGGATTTTCTTTTGAATGATATTACTCTGGTATATCTTTTCCCATACACTTATTTATAGAGATGTACTGAATATAAAGTGTTACCAACTAAAGAGTGGCCAAATGTGAAAATTAATATTTGTCTAGGTCAAATATCACCATCAACAGTAAATGTGGTAAGTCTGATATTTCATCTAAAACATGATATCATAATTTTATTTACACATGTAGCAAATGTGAGAAGTTTGACATTTTAATGTAGAAAGAATTTCTCAATACTAATAACTGATAGTACTAGTAGCTGCAATCACAATACTGCACACTTGGGATACTGAAATAAATGTTCACTTCCCACCAAGGCTGATAGAAAAGCAAGAGAGTCTATGGAAATCTCTCTTAGTTGGTGATGGTAAAGTGGTCACCATGCTATTTTACCAAAGTAAAAGCTTATCACTTCTCCAAATCCAGATTAGTCAAGGTGGTGATGCAATCCCACAAGTGTAGACTTTGAATAAGAAGTTTTCTAAATATTAGATTTACATACACAAATACATCCATATGTAAGTGACCCAGAATCTTCCCTAATATAAAATGATAAGAGCACCTGTATATAGCAGGAGTCATGAAGAAATATCTATCAAGGCAAAGAAATTTCAGCAAGTACGAACAACCAAACTATATTTTCTGCAAGCAACAATTCATTGTTAATAAATTCTGTTAAGTTGATATAAAGAATGCAATTCCCTCAAACAATAATTTATATCTGTAATACCTGATATTTCTTCTTGTTTAAACATCTTTATAAGTATAAATCAAGATAGTGCCAAAATAATTTTTATGTCATAATAGAATTTTCACTCCAAGTTCCATCCTGAATGCCTACACATATTTCAAAGTGAATATTAAGATTTATTAATGAATCTAAATTACATGCCTTGTGGTATTTCTGAAATTATTTTCCTGATTACTCATAAAGGTAACCTCCACCACCCCATGATGATTATTCATGCACAAATTTTGGGATAGTAGAATTAATGTTAAAGTAAGTGTGGAGCAAGTTGCTATACAGTGTGTCATGGGAACACAGGCCCTGGCACAACAAAGACCTTCAGCAAATAACAGCTTTATTACTTACACAGCACAAAGGGTCCAAAAGAGCAAGGGAAGAGATCTCATCACGGCTCGTCTCCCAGGGAGGCCAAATGTTCAGGTCAGTGTAATGGATGGCAGCTCCCCATGCCCCACTTTGCATCGGAGAGGAGAGATAAATCTGTGCTACCCAAGAGTTAGGTATTTATACCCCAGGGTTGGGTGTCCTGTCACTGAACAAAAAGAATATATTAATCAATCGTTGTGCAGAGTTCCTGCCCTGACAAGCAGTTAGGAGTGTTTCTTTCTGATTTGGAGTTCAAGGTACAATCAGGCCATTCCATTATACCTAATATCTTTTCTGGGACATGGAATAGAAATATATTGAAAAGTCTGCACATAAAGAAAAAGAGGGTGTGGTTTAGGCAAGGGCTGGGAGATGGCCACTGAGTGTGTCCATGACTTCTCCAGCAGTCCACCTCTTAGTCTCACAATCAAGACTAGCCTGCTCCTCCCCATTAGCCTGTGGCACACAACCCCCAGAAGCCCACTGAGAGGTAACACATAGGATGTGTTTGTAGACTGCAGGCAGGGGATCTGACCTTGGATTTAAGTCACCTGTTATTCCACCTCCCCTGAGGTATTAACCTATGTATAGCAGGAGGTATTAGCAATAGCACATAGGCCTCCTTGTTGGCCTAGAGGAAGTCTCTAGAGAATCATGTGTTCATTGGTACTTACATCCAGCCAGGGCAATAATGATCTGCTGAAAGAGCACATTCAGAATCTTGCTCCCAACCCGAGTCCCCAGGCAAATCACACCTTTCTTGAGATAATAAATTGGAAAGATGACTGAGCCATTTGCCACTCTCATTACATTGGGAGTTCTTACATCCTGGCAGGTTGTCCAGAAGTGTGGAGAAGAAGAGTACACTTATATTTTCCCTCTAAGGCCACCCAGTCTATCTGTCCCTTGCCTTCATCTCTAACCTCACCTCTTTCCCCTTGATCTGAAGGCCTTACCCATATTTTCTGCCCCACTTCCACCCCTTCCTAATAGAGGTCAGGACTCCTCAGACATATCCTCTGACTTTCCCAAGGGGATTGGTGACCCACCTAGGGGTAGGCATCACCCACTAACCTCCAGCACATGTTTGTCAGGCCCCATGGGTGCAACCCACTGGATTGTCACTCCATGTGTGTTAAACACTTCTAAGTTTGCTCCTATCATCCTGCCCCTCCACCTGGCAGTCCTAACCTCTCACCATCCTGAGAATCATGTAGAGGGTGTAATGGGGTTAAAAGTGGGATGATCCTCTGACAGTGAATAGAAAGGAAAGTCCCAAGTGGTTGTCCTTGGTCTCCTTTTCAGGGCCAGTCATCATATTTATGGATTTAAGGACAGATGTGGAGCAAAGCCTGAGTTTACCCCACATTTTTGTCCCTTCCCTGTGCTAAGAAGTGGGATAAGGCCATGCTTCTCTTCTAGGGAACTACAGAGTTCAGTTTCCAGGGAACCCCAGTAAAGCAGACAGTCCATACAGTAAGAGAGTTGTCAAGGTATAGATGCCAAAGCCCCCTTTTTATGTTAAAATTTTATGTTAAAATTCTCCACAATGCCAGCTGCCTGTGGGTGGTGGGTGATGTGGAAGTTCCATCTAATCCCATGACTCTGGGACCATCTTTGATTGGCTTGTGCTGTAAAGTGGGATGCTGGGTCAGAGGAGATGTCATCTCGGCACCCAAAAGGGTGGTAAAGCTGCTTTTCCAAGGATTCCCATGTATTCACTGCCTCTGTATGATGAACTGGAAAGGCAAAGCCATAGTCTGAATAGGCTTCTACCATTACCAAGTCTAGGACATACATTGGGGTAGCATGAGAGGACCACTTGCCATGAGCAGCCTAGTGCAGCACCTATGGGAATAGCTCCTCAGTGGCTTTTTCAGGCTTGTCTTGTAGTTGACATTTCTCACACTGACAAATGGCAAATTGGGTCACTTTTAATGAAAGAGGTACTCTGTCTTCCTGGACCCATAATTTCATGTTGTTGGACTTTCCATGTCCATTTTAGTGTTGGATCCACCCAGCAGCAAAGGTGGCCATGGAAATTTGAGCTATTTCATGGAAATCACTGAGGATAAGTTCATAGTCCTCATCCTCCATGCAAGGCTCATTCTCTGCCCCTCTCCCAGGAAGATCTCCAGCCTTGTTGGGAATGAAAAGCAGCTCATTGCATTCTTTACTGGCTAAGTCACTCTAATTTTGTTCATTGTAATATTGGCCCTTTCAGTGCACATAAACTTGGGTAACATAGATGGTGGTTTTCTACACCACCAATTGGTGCCAAAGGTCTTTTCCCCATCCTGGGGAACCTTTGTTTCTCCAATTGTGTTCACACCATGAAACTGACCAGATTGCTAGGTCATTGGTGACAGCCAGTGGGTCAGTAAACAAGTACATGGGGGTGCTTGGGTCTGAGTGCTCCAGGGCTAAAAGAAACACTCACAATTCAGCACATTAGGCACTTTTTCTAGTGCCAAAAGTGGTATATAGACTGTCCATGGCAAAGGAAAATGCAGTTGTTGTTTCCCTCAGTGAACCATTTGCTGAGCATCTGGTAGGGCATCTATGAGGAGTCCCCAGGATACCAATGCAGTGTGGGAAGGGTCTTCATCTGGTGTTGCAACAGGATCATTGTTGAGGGGGCATCTGTTACCACTTATGCAAGTGTGCCACTCCCTGAGGGTGAGCATGTTCCTGAATGTACCACTTCCATTTAATGATACTCTGTTGTTGGGTACTGCCTAGGTGAGTGTTCTGATTACCCATGACCCAGAACATGATGGGGATTTCTTGCCTTCAAGGACCTGAGAGCTCTTGGTGATCCTTTCCATTTCTACCAAGGCCCAACAGCATGCCAGACATTGCCTCTTTGAAGGGGAATAGGTCTGGGCTGCATCTAGGAACTTCTTGGTCCAAAAATCGAGTCTGAATTCTTGTTGCTCACACTTTCTGCCAGATGGATCAATCAGTATGGGTGCAGGTGGCAGAAACCTGTAGCTAGAACAGAGCTCCAGTCTTTAAAGGTTTTAGAGGCAAGACAGCTGAAACAGCTGCTTTTACCTCTATGGGCCTTCTCCTCCTCCATTCCTCAATGGAAAATACCTGCTTTTCTGGTCACCTGATATAAGGATGCCAGAATGATCCTGAGATGAAGAATATGCTTGGACCAATATACAAATAGCCCAATCAACTGCTGGGCAGTTTGTGGAGGTAAGTGACCATAGGCACAATTATTTGTCCCATACTTGCTCAGGGGTCCAGCTTTGTCCTCCTGTACATGCTGAGAGTCACAATGTCTGGGACTGTGTGCGCCAACATGGGAACTTCTGCATTCAAGTGCTGATAGTCTATAGTCAACCACAATGATCCACTTGCCCTTTCCAAGGGCCACACCAGGTTATTATAGGCAGAGATGGTGGAGCAGAGGACAACTGCAGGTAGAAAGTCCTTATTGGTTTAGTAATGTCCTTTTGCCCAAAGGGAAAACAGTATTGATGTTGTTGGATACCGCAGCAAAGGGATGGGTGCATGTGGTGATTTAAAACTGAATGTACCCCAGAAAATCATGTCTGTAAAGCTAATCCATTTCTGTGAGTGTAAACATATTGTAACTAACATCAAAATCAGTCTGGGTGGCCTGAGTATGGATATCCCTGATTCCAGAATGAAAACAGATATGAGTCCATGAGCTAGGGGATTGTATGTTGTGTGGTAAAAGCCCCAAACTCATTGATCTCAGCATTGCATCGCTAGTCAACTCCCTAGCATTCATGGAGGGATTCTCAAAATCCAATTTATTGCCACTCTTCTCCCATAAGACAGAGACAGCATGCCCTAGATCCCTGTGCTATGGATCAGTACGTCTACCCAGGTTGGTAGGGTAAGGGTTCATCCCACAGAGCCATGACTATTGTGTTGCCCAGATGCACCTGTACAAAAGGGATGCAAAAGCAACAAAAGGAATCATCAAAATATCAACCCACTCCATAATTCCCTGTGCACCCTGCTTGCTGTGCTAAAACGTGTTGAGTGAGTTGCTATGCTTTGCGTTGTGGGAACACAGACTCAGGCACAACAAAGACTTTCAGCAAATAACTGTTTTATTTCTTACACAGCACAAAGGGCCCAAAAAAGCAGAGGAAGAGATCCCATCATGACCAGTCTCTTGGGAACGCCAACTGTTCAGGTCAGGGTCAGTGATGGCAGCTCCGCATGTCCCACTTTGTATTGGAGAAGAGAGATAAATCTGTGCTGCCTGAGAGTTAGGTATTTATACTCCAGGATTAGAAGGCCCTGCTACTGATCAAAAAAACTTGTATCAAGCAGAGGATCCAACCTAGTAAGCAGCTGGAGATGATTGCTCCTGGTTTTGGGTTTAAAGTACGGACAGGAAGTTCATTATACTTAACATCTCTTCCGGACCGAATGGAAATACATTGAAACATCTGTACACAAAGAAAAGGAGAGGGTGGAGTAGGTGAGGGCTGGGAGGTGGCCAGTGAGCATGTCCATGACTACTTCAGCAGTAAGTAGTCAGTTATTTCCCCTTCCAAAGTCTGAGACAAAACCCAATGTCAAATAGCAGACTTTGGATAAAATTCAGAAGCTAACACTGAACGTAAGTTGACCTTTCATTTTCAACTCCTATGACCTATAAATTTATATCTTTCCTCTTGATAAAGATTGTGTGATGATGTTTATGATTTAACATCCAATATGAGAGTCCCTGATTTTAATTGTTGAGTTCCACCTGCATTCACTTATTGCAATTATTGCTTTTTTATGACTTATTTATGACATCTTATTTCATGTTTTCTATTTACCTTTCGTTTTTGTTTCCATTTTCTCCATTTCTTCCTCTCTTTAGATATATCACTTTTTCCCTGTGAGTTTGAAAATTGCATTTGATTTTTATTCTTGTGATAGTTATTAATAGTTTATTAATATTCATATTTATATTTATTGTACTCTAGGTTTTTTTCAGCTATCTCTTTCCACAAAACAAGTCTTTGCATACTGTTACTTTCTACCCTCCCTCTCCCCATACCCACATATGCCATGCTAATCAAAAAAATTTTTACCCTTTTATATAGGACTTCTATACCTGGATATTGACCGTTTCAAGACTATCTTCCATAATATTTATAATTCCCATATCCTTACCCATTTCTTCTATTCTCCATAATATTATAATTATAATCTTTATAATTATGGAGAATATAATATTATAGTAATATAATATTATATTATAATATAATATATTATATGGGAATTATAAATATTATCTACCCTCCATAATATTTATAATTCCCATATCTTTACCCATTTCTAACACCTAATGGTTCCTCAACCTAATTTCCCAAGTCACCAAATTTTTCTTTGGCTTTATTCTTCTTAGTATTTTTTTTTAAATAATAGCTTTAGTGAGACATATTTAATAACAGCTTTACTGAGACATATCTTACAATTCACCCTTTTAATTTTAAAGTACAAAATTTAATGGTTTTTAATATATTCACAAGGTTGTATAACCAGACCAAAACCAATTTTAGAACATTTTAGTTATCCCCAAAAGAAAGCCCATCTCTTATAGCAATCACATCGAATTTTCCCCTGAATCCTTCGGCCCTAGACAACCACTGATCTATTTTCTGTCTCAATAGATTTGCCTTTTCTGAATTTTTCATATAAATGGAATCATGAAATATTGATCTTTTGTAACTGTCTCCTTTTGTTTTGCATGCTTTCAAGGTTTTTCCATTTTGTAACAGGTATCAGTATTTCATTTCCTTTTATTGGTGGATAATATCCCATTGTATGGATATTCTACATTTTATTTATCCATTCATTGCATTCTTCTTTGTGGGTCAGCTACATTGATTAGTTTTCAGTCACTTAGGGGAGGAGGCAAATATTGGGCAGAGATTTTGTCCCTATGGTTGTCCGGGGTGGGTATGTGGTTCATACCTCAGAGAAGAGAGCCTCTGCTCAACTCTTAATACAGTCTGCTCAACCACTTCTGCTCCATTCCCCTCCCTCACCTCACATGCACAAGATTACTCTTCCTCAAGCAAAAATTCCCAAACATTGACAGTATGATGTTCTTCTTTTAGATTGTATTTTGTTCATGTTTAAATTTAATATCACAGCTTTTCTTTGAATTGATATTTTGCCAGTATATCTTTTTTGATCCCTGGTACTGGGCTCAAAACCAAGAGCTGCTTCTCTCAGTTGAAATCATTTAACAAAGTATAGAGAGAAGAAAATTCTTAGGGGATATACCACTTAATTTCTTCAGTTATTATCTGTTCTCTACCTCAGCTAGACCCCAACACTGTACTGACATTCTGCCACCGCTGGCTGGTAGTGTACTACAGGATTTTCTGTCCAAAAATGGTGCAGATACAGGCAATTATCCTCCTGGGCTAAAGGGGGGGAAAGAGAAACACACAAGTAGTTTGAGGCATCTAATTCTCCTCTGCCCTCAGCTCCCAGTGCCTTCATTACAGATGAGGTCATAAATGTCTTGTCTCTCACAAGAAACTTCTTGCCATCTTTATTAGTTATGGAATCCATCAATGTCATTTTTTTGTCTATCTTTGGCTTTTGGTTTGAGAGATGGAGCCAGCAGTCATTCTAGTTCATCTTGTCAAAAATCAGAAGCATAATTTCCTATTAATTGTTATTGGAAATTTCATGATATTTTAAGAATTCTAATTCAGTATCAGCAAGTAACCTTATTACTAAAGGCTTAATAACATTTAACCAAGATCTACAAATAACCTTTAAAATGCTTTTTATGAAGATACCACCAGGGATTCACTAAAGAATTGCAACTTAAAATACTTTTATTAATAACATAGGAAGGAGAGTAAGGCTACAAAGAAGAACTTGGGAGAAATATGCAGAGAAAGAACAGTATTTTGTCAAAGATACATTGTGGATAAAATCTTAAATGAAAGGAATATGATAGGGAAAAAGCAAAAAAAAAAAAATGTTGGGAAGTAAGGAGGATAAGAGCATAGGAGATTTTTAAACAGGTTGCTCTTTCAGTGTCCTTCAAATACTGAATTTTGCCTCCTTTGTCTGTTTATTCAGAATTCAAGCTCTATCACTGGATTTAGACCAAGTTACAAGATTATATCATATAAAAGAAGAGGTTTATTCCCAATAATTTTTCTCTTATACCTATTTTAAGAATCCTGTAACTCATAAAAAATGTTCAGTTGAAGAACAGACTTTTTCTCATTTTACTCATAAGTAGTATATGTGTGAGTTTATTCTTTCTAATACGTTTTTTAATTCTAAAAAGTGGCAAAGTTTTAGAAAAATCAATCCAAAGCAGAGAGGTTTTTCCCCTTCTTCAATGGCATATAATGTGCTTGTCAAAGAATTTTTATGCAATTAATATAGAGATACTATCAACAGTTCTGTAGATTTATTTATGTATCATGCTCAAGAAGAAAGGAGAGCGATCTGCCATTTAGAATTCCAGGTTGTCTCCCCTTAATAGCAGATGTTAGATGAGTTACAAGGTGGTAATTGTATGTAGATAAAACTGACATCAAAATGTCCTGGTGTTTCTAAAGATAGAGTTAAATCTTCCCCCTTGGTACAGAGTGCACTTGGCCATTTCTATACCTCCTTAACAAGGCATAATGATTTTCATTTATTGTAAAAGGCTTCATGTGGAAAGAGTCCTTTCTTTGAAAACCCTCATAAATTATTTCTGTGACCATTTCCATCTGCCATAAAATAAACTAAGAACCTAAGGTGAATTATAATCTGAAAAGATTTAAGATGGAAATCATTAAGTTGTTGTACCGTAAACCACAAGCTATGTCCTTTATTCAAATGAGCCCACACCTCTTCAAATTCAGTTAACACAGAATCAAATTTTACATTTTCCAAAACCATGAAATTATAACATAGAAATCCCAAGTAATCATATAAAAATCAAGTTTTTTTTTCATTCATTTCTACTTCCAGATCTGAACATCAATCTAAGCTGATAAAGCTGGTTTTTTGTTTGTTCATGAACTCAACACATTTTTATTAAGTCAGAAATTATTGTGAGTTCTAAAGCCATGGTGGTGTGCAAGAGAGTTAGAAAGCCTCTTTTCTCATGGAGTTTACATTTGAAAGGGAGAGACAGACATTTAACAAAGAAATAAATAAGATAAAATTTAGATCATGATGATAACTACGAAAAGAAGACAACATCTCAAGGACATATTGGTGTGGGTGGGCAGTGGGGAGGGCAGCATTAGATAGGATGGATAGGCAAGGGCTCTCTAAAACTGCATTATTTGAAATAAGTTTGAATGATGAGAAGGAGTCAGCCATGTGAAGATCCGAGGTTAAAAGCATTCCCTGCAGTAGGAAAGGCAAGAAAGTAAGACCAAGGAAAACAATTAGACAAAAATTTGAAACATGGTTCAATAATTTCCTCTTATTTACAAAGCACTGTGAGGGCATGACCATATGTTAAGGTTTAGCTGGGGCAAAACCTGTTTACACCTATTGCCCAAGTATAATTACCTATATCTTCCTTCTTCACTCTTATTATGCTCAGGTTTCAATAAGATTGATAGTGTCACTCTGATAATAAGTTGGAGATCATTGTAGCTACTTGTAGAACAATATTTAAAAATATTGAACATTAATTTTATCATACTTTTTAAATTCAAAATTCCAAAAACAGTTTTCACTCATTACGATCAATTTTCTTAGGAAATTTCTTTGAATTCAGAACAGTGCATTTTACTTATCATCTTTTCATAATAGTCTCCTTTGGCTAAATACAACAAAGCAAAAACACTAAAAATATGTTTCCTCTTATTAGTTTTCTTTCATTATCATTACAGTCTTCTTAGTCTTTGTAATGTACTTGGGAAGTAGGACTGTGCAAATACGAGTGATTGGACTCTTTTCCCATGCTCCTTCATGTGTGCTCATCCTGAATGGATCTATTTCCCAGTTTTCTGTGGCCTATATGTAGAAAAGTCGTGCATGATGAGAAGCCAGTTTGAAGACTGTCAGCACAGATGTCCCAGGGCTGAGCATGAAGATCAACAATTAAAAAATAAAATGTTTGTCCAGCCAGAAAGGCATTCTTTAAATTTTCTTGCTCTTTTAAATAACGTGTATTAGGAGCAAAAGTCTTGTGGTATGTTAACAAAAGCGTTATGATTTTATATGCCTATAAAATAAAGAAATACTCAGTGTCTACCAGGCTGACCCGAGGTACAGTAAAAGATAAATGGAACTAATTAGATATTTATATGTTAAATCACTCAACTACCCTTAGATACTAAAAAGTAAATTGTTAGACTATACAAGTCAAATAGAGGATGAGGATAAAGATTTAAATGTTTCCTGTGGCTTGTTTTTTTGTCAACCATATATATATATTTTTTTTTTAACAAATCAATTTTATTGATATATATTAATTAAGCATAAATCCATCCAAATTGTACAATCAATGGTATTTGATACATGTACATAGTTCCGCATTCATCACTTCAATCATTATTAGATCATTTTCATTATTCCAATAATAATAATAAACAGAAAGCAGACAGACAAAAAAACTCATCACCTCTCAATCTCTCTTGCTTCTCCTGACATACATAGCTGTTATTCTGTTTCTGTCTCTCTAGTTTATTTATATTTATATTTTGCAAAAGCAGTCTTATATATGCAATATCACCCATATTCATATTTTACATGAGGTTTCACGATGTTATACAGTCCCATGTTACGTTTTTAAGCTTTCTTTCTACTAATACACATGTCCTTAGGCTTTCACTTTCAACCACTGTCATACCCATATAATAGCTCTGCTAGTCACAAACACCATGATGTGCTCTCACCATTTCCATTTATTTCCAAAGATTTTCAAGCAACCTTTTTACCAATTCTGTGCAGATTAGCCCTCAGTTTTTCATTCTCTACCTTAACTCTATTTTCTTGTAGCCTATATTTTAATTATTTTGCCCCATGAATTTACACAA
>JAQZBX010011186.1:0-43152 GCA_029593785.1 Cabassous unicinctus | reverse complement strand
TAAAATGAATCAGAATATTGGAAGTCTTAAAGAATTTTCTAAACTCTACTGCATGACATAAGAAATGGCTTGAGTAAAATGAGAAAAAACTTCATATTACTACTAAATTGGAAAACTCAGCATTGTAAAGACCTCATCCTTACCACATGTATTAGTCAGCCAAAGAAGTACTGATACAAAATACTCAAACTCTGTCAGCTTTTATAAAGGGTATTTATTTTGGGTAGAAACTCACAGTTACCAGGCCATGAAGCATAAGTTACTTCCCTTACCAAACTCTTTTTCCATGTGTTGGAGCAGAATGTCTGCTGATGTCTGCAAGGGTTCAGACTTCTTTCTCCCTCTTAAGGCTCCATGGGCCCAGATTCTTCTGATCTCAGCAGTAAGCTGGTATAAGGCTAGTCTCTCTTCCTGGGGCTCAGCTGCTCTGCTCTTTTCACAAGGTCAGCTGTAGTCTATCAGGTTCATTTTCTTCCTGGGGTCTCTGCTGTGTCTAATGGAGCTTTCTCTCTTTCATTACATATCTGCTTCTCTGTGTATTTACTTCCCCGGGCTCCAGCATCAAAACGCAAACTCTTTCCTCTACTGTGTCCTTTTCTCTGAGTCCCTGCCCACAAAGGGGATGGGGACTCAACAGCCCACTGGCAGACTCGAAATCCCAATCTTAAATTAATCAAGTAAAAGTGAAACCTCTGAACCCAACACAATCTAATATGCCCAGAGTAACAGACCAGTTTACAAAAATAATTCAATATCTATTTTGGAATTCATAAATAATATCAAACTGCCACACTCCATTATTCTGTAAATGTTATCATAATTTCAACCAAAATGCAATTCTGATTTTGATGTACTAATCTTGTAAAGACCTTGACATTTTATTTAAAGAAAAATAAATAGAAATTTGCCCTAATAAGTATAATTGTATGTTACAAAACAACAATGAACAAAATGCTGCTATTTTATGCAAAGATTAAATAATGAATCAGTATAGCCAAATATAAAGTCTTCAAATAGCTGTAATTTTTTGTAGAGTTTTTGTGTGGTAAGAGTTATATTTTAAGAAAATATTGAGCTAAATATGATTTGAGTGAAAAAAAATGTTTGATGCTGCCTCACCTCTTGCACAAGAAAAATTCTAAATAGATTCAAGATGTAAAAATTAAAGAATAATAGACATGAAAATAATTGAAAAATGTTTATATCAGTTGAGATTTATAAAGATCACACTAAGCATAATACCAGATTATAAAAATATTGATAATTATTGCTATATAACATAAAAGTTTTACACATGGTAAAATACCATAAACAAAATTTAAGAAACATTTAAAACTAGGAATTATATTTCACCATATATGAAAGATATAGAGTTAATAGAGTTTAAAATAAAAACAATATCTAAGTTTAACTTATGGGTGTACAATAGTACTCTACTTTGGATCAAACACATATTTTTATAACATATATGTTTGGAAACATGTTTCGCAATGCAAACAAATGTAAAAACTTTTCTAATTACAACTAAAATTTTATCCTGAGTCACATGTGCAAAGTTAAAAGGAATTATTAAAACAATATTTTTTACTATAAAGAAAAAAACTGGTGGTACTTATTGCAAAAGTAAGATAAAAATTTTATGAAGTTCAATCATTAAAAACTGATAGAACATCTCTAAATATTGATAATTAAAGATAGCCATAATACATTGGAAGAAAATTATAGACTACAACGCATTTTTTGTCAATTTTCTTATGTACTTTTATATTTGTCTGGAACAATCTCTGACATTACTTTAATTAAACAATTACAGTGGCTAGCTCTGCTATTTTTTCCTTTCAATCTTTGTATTTTTCATAAACATCATGAGTTACTCATTGAAAACAAATCAGATGAAGGGGTCTTTTGCAAGTTCTATTGCCAGAGATAATTTTGGAAAAATAATAATAACAGACATGTGTTAATTTAACTTATGTTGTCCAACCCCATCACAATGTGTGTGAGGCTATTATTGTACCTTATTTTCTCTACAGGCACTGTCCCTTTTGCTTCCTGTGTAAGGCTGATTGCCAAAACTGATTACACTGAAGATCTCATAGTGACTGCTAAATCTGGTCACTAAGGCCTCTTGTTTATTGACTCTATTGATTCCATTATAGACAGAATATATAAAGTAAATAGCTCTAAATTTCAGTGCCAAATATATTTCCTGACTGATAAGTTCAGAATTATGCAATAGCTCATGACACCCCCAGCCCTTTGTTTAGACATTTGTTTAATTGACAAGAGAACAATAATATATCTTCTTAGTTTAAAATGACAGAAGTCTTCTCAAATTCTATATGGTGCAGATGGGCTCTTGTTATTTCCTGGGCCCTTTCTGTCTGAGTGTTATTCCCAGAAAAAACAGTATTCACATGACTCCACTGATATTTTCCTGTTCAAATCTGTGTCACATTATGAGCACTGTAAATAAACTATCAACAGATGTCATGAAATAACTTTTGGCTTTAAAGGTAAGAATGAAAATATTTGGTACTTCAGTTATTTTCAGTGCATGCATATATACTAAGGAGGAGGTGCACCAGCAGTGGCATGACGTAGCTCTCTTTTTCAGTGAAGGTTTGTACTTAATAACCAATACATTTCATAGAAATGTTTGCATTTGATGAAAAGGCATGAGTTATTTATGAAATATATACATGTATAAATATATTTTTTCTAGAGTGATGGTCCTAAAAATCTTTACTAGACTTGACTGATGATTTTCAGGAGCAAAATCTCTACCCCCAACCCACAAATCTATGTGCAAACACACATCAATACCAGACTGACATATTGACTGTGATTTTATTATTCATTTCTGATCTTTTGCAAAATTAAAATACTTTTGGGGGTTAAGTATATAAAGCAGAGTTTAATCAATCTGAATATGAAGAGATTATTAAATGCTTAATATTTGTGTAAAAATACATTCAAATAAAAACAAGCTATTGATTTTTAAGGATGATGGAATAGACATGTGATATGAGGAAAGCTGAAATGAATAACAAGGACATTCCTGGGTGGTGTCTTGATAATGTGAAAAGAGGAAAAAAGATGAAAGTTCTCATGGTTAACTACATAGTTACCTACTAATGATAATTCACTGCTCAAAAATGTACCAGATTTCTAGGAAGCTTTATCTATCATAAGCCTAGATTGGTATTCCTATCCTGTGAAGGTGTCTCTCTCATATATTGGGTCTATAGTGGTAGAAAACAGTGCTCACTGAATTAAAAAAAAAAGAGAAAAAGGTATTTTTCAAGGATCTGGTAATATAAAAATTAAGGGTTTCTGAGGGAATTCTTTTAAAAAAAGAAAACAGCTTATTTTTAGAACACTTTTGCATTTAATAAAGGTAAGATAATCTGGAACCATGGAAACATTACTTACAATGTAGATATCTGTGAATATCTATCAATATAATTCGATATACATAAGAAATAGCTCTCACCCAGCTGCTGACTTTAATCCAGAATGACAGAATCTCTAGTCTCTAGTCTTAATATTTCAGTGAAAAATATTAAGCAAACAATGAGGGATCAGGACACTTAAAAGGTTAAAAATCAAACAGGGGATATTACAGTTTCATTTTGGCAATTTTAATCTCCATCAGCTCTGATATTACACAAGAATTTAATAAATGTATATATATATACACACACACACACACACACATATATATATGTAGAGTGACACACATTTGCTTTTGGAACTTAGCAGTCCCATTTACACCAGTTTTAGCAACATAATTGCTAATATTCTCTCCTTTGTTTCTTGGATCATCTTGGTTTGGACAACAAATTTTATGTGTGTGTGTGTGTGTGTGTGTGTGTGTGGAGAGAGAGAGAGAGAGAGAGAGAGAGAGAGAGGTTTGTTATGAGAATGGGCTCACACAGCAGAGGGTTTTGGCCAGTCTGTTCCATAGGGCAAGTCACAAGCTGGAAATGCCAAAAGTTTGAAGTTGAATTCCTCTGGAGAAGTTGTCTGGCTGAAGGAGATCCAGAAACTCTTTTTTTCTGACTTCAGAAATCCTTAGTTCTGGCTTTTAAGATCTCAGACTGATTGGATGAGAAGCCTCCTCTCGTTGCTGAGGGCAATCTCCTTTGCTGATTGTACATGGAGTTAGTCTTAGATACAAATAACCATCTATAGATGAAATCAATCTATGAAATATCTTTACACAGTCATGTCAGTACTTGCTTGACCAAACAACTGGACACCATAACCTAGTCAACTTGACACACGAAATTAGCTATCAGAGTAACCCTACCCTTACATTTTTAAGTATCAATAGAAAGACTGTTTCCTTAAACCAAAACATTCTGGTAAATGTGCACCAATAATTAGAGTGCAATGACTAAGAGCTGGAAATCTGGAGCCTTCCTGACTGAACCTTAATATCTCTGACCCTTAATATCTACAAAACAGCAGATGGTATGTTACTTCTCTGTGCCTCAATTTTCTCATTTACAAAATGGGGGTAATATATCTCTCCACCTCACAGGTTGTCCTAAGGATGTAATAAATGTAAAACGGTGTTTGGATCACGGTAAGAGACTTACTAAGTGTTTGCTACTCATGATTATACTGCATGAAGTAATACTGAGATGCATGATGCAACAATTTAAAAGACTGATGATATTAAAAGTTATTAACAGGGTGAGAAATAATGCATAACATAGATATAGAAGCAAAAAGTGTAGACTTAAAGCAAATAAGAAGGGAGAGAATACAGTAATGGTGAGGATATTCAGAACCTTAATCTTTACTTTTTCTTCCAGGTACTGCATAACGTATTTTATAGATGTGTTTCAATCTGAGTGATGCTAACTGAAAGCATGAAAACATAACTTTCATTTTCTTCAGTGGTGCATTCATTATACTTAACATTGCCTCAAAATGTGATTTAAATAGTGCAGCAAGATCGTCAGATTGCGCTATATACTGTGTTATCCAAAGTGTGGATATAAGATGTCGGTAGTAAAACTTAGAAGAGCCATATGAAATTACAAATTTGAATGTTTTAGTTTCAAAGCATGATTTGACCTTACAATATACACCCAATAATTGAAAAGTAATCCAGAAGCAAGTAAATCTACAGCAGAGGAAATTGAAATGCTTTGTTTGGGTCTTGTCTGAAACTTTATTTTGGGATTTTAACAATCTCCAAGCATTCAAGGAAAGGAATGAAGCTAAAGTGAACATTTCTTTTTAATTTGGCTTATGTTTTGAAAATTATTGGCAGCATAAAACAAGCTACTATATATAGAATGAAAAATAAATTTAATGTAACAAAATGAAATACACAACATAGGGTAGGGGTTCAAATATTAAATTCATTATAAAGTAATTATGGAGAGTTGAAAAAGGAAAAGTTAAACTACAAAACAAAAATGGAAATGTATTAATAATGTCAGTTGACCATTTAAATAGATCAGGGAGTTCAACTCACTACAAAAGAGAAAATGTATTCCTCAGGTCAACAGATAAAATTCATGGAGGCTGGATAAATAGTGTTCATTATTACCTGATTTTGTCATAGATTTCTGCAGTTCAAATCTCTGTGACATTTACATGCAGATTAGGCTGAAGCCAGAAGTCAACAATGAGAAACCACACAGCAATAACACCTTTCATCCTTCTGGGACTGACAGAAGAGCCTCAGCTTCAGGTTTTCCTTTTCATTTTTCTACTTATCAGCTAATAGCTCAGTGTGACTGGAAATCTCACCATTATTACCCTCACCTTGGTGGATGCCCACCTTAAAACTCCCATGTATGTTTTCCTTCAGATTTTCTCCGTCTTAGAAATCTCATTTACAAGAGCTTGTGTTCCAAGATTCTTATACAGTTTATCAATGGGGGACAGAAAAATTACCTGTGAATGTGTCATTCAACTATTTTTCACAGATCTCTTTGAGGTAACTGAATTTTTCTTTTGGCCACTATATACTATGATCGCTATGTGACCATCTGCAAACCCTTGCATTACATGAAGATAATGAGAAACAATGTGCAAAACAATGATTATCTACTGCTAGATGGCAGCATTTGTGATTACCCTTCCACCACTTACTTTAGGTCTTCATTTGGAAATCTGTGACTCTAATGTACTTGACCATTTTGGCTGTGATGCAACACCTATGCTGAAAATATCATGTTCAGACACATGGTTAATTAAGCAGATGGTTATAGCTGTGCTGTATTGACCTTCATCATCACTCTTGTATGTGTGGTTCTGTCCTACATATATATCATAAGGACAGTTATAAAATGTCCGACTGTTCAACAAAGGAAAAAAGCCAATTCAACCTGTGGTTCCCACATGATTGTGGTATCCATCACCTATGGATACCATTTCCATTTACATCAAACCATCTGCAAAAGACACAGTAGACATTAATAAAGGTGTGTCAGTAATTACTTCTTCCATATCGCCAATGTTAAATCCTTTCATATATACTCTGAGGAATAAAAAATTTAAACAAGACTTTAATGACTAATTCAAAAAAATTACATTATTCTTAAAGAAATAAATGTGTAGATAAGTTAACAAATCAAGTTAAAAAATGCAAATATTTTCCCAAAAGATGATAACCAAATTTATAATCTCTAAGCTTATAGATCAATTAGGGTGATCTCATATCTATTTAATCATTTCCCCTATCAATTCATTTATTGAACAGTTAATTATTGAACAATGCTTTGTAGTAAACAAAATATATCAAATTTAATCCTTTACTCAGAACCTACCATGATTAAATCACTTTTATCCCTTTTTTTCAGACAGTTTTCCCGGTGGATTATATAATATTGGTGGGAAGAAGTCATTCTTAAGCAAGACATAAATTTCTGCCTCTATTTTTAAAAATGCCCGATTCAAATAACAAACTTTGAAATCTCAATAGTAAAATGATGAAATGTATAGGTAAACATTAATGAGGATGTTTGACTAAAATTATTGGTTTATGGTACACTTAGTAGGAAAAGATTACTATAAATATATGAGAAGCTTCTATGAATCAATTAAAGGCAAAGAATTCCTTAATAGTACTAAGAGAAAATAAGATTTAATTCCCTAAAATAAATGAAATTATCTATAACAATAGGAAAGGGTGCACAACTTCATTCTTCATCATTAACTAACTATTTGCAAATTAAAACCATAAGATATAATCCATCCAAGAATTTGCCCAAATTAACAATTTTGATGATGATCAGTGTTAACAAATATTCAGAGAAATAGTTATTTTCATGCTCAATTCACTTGAAAACTTTGGAATCAATTATTTATCAAAAGGTCATGAAAACTTTCACCTGAAAAATATACATCAAGGGATTTTGCCATAGCTGTAATTGCCAAGAACCATGGAGATATATTTATAACTGAGATCATTGTAGTCATTTCTTTTAATGGTAAGAGATTGAATACAGCCAAATGAACCTTACTTTGGTAAATGTGTCAATTAATTATCATGTTATATCATGTAGCACTTATCAAGTGATACAGACCTTGATCTTATAATGGAAATAAATTAAAATATATATATATTTTAATGCATTTTCCAGATAATATATAAGTGATTGTGCCATTTATGAAATGAAAATTTTATGTTGATCATAAATGTGTGAAGGTAGGATGATACATATTTTAACAGTCTTCATCCTTCAACTAGAGTACCAAGTACTACATTGATGCACACAGTGTAAACTCACTGTATATTTGATGAATGAATTAATGAATGTATGAATCATGGTGGCCTAGATTGAAATATTGTATAGGTGATTGGATCAATAGATGACAATAGATGACATATTTCTAGCTACTCCAGCTTTTTTTTGTTGTTGTTGTTACAGCATGCGTGGAATATCTGTTTCCAGTCTTTGATTTTCTTTATTTTTCTTTTAGTGATTTATTTTTCCAACAATCTGACCTATGTCATGCTCAGTTCATGGCACTTGTTTATCTTGTGGTTTTGAGAAAGAAGAGCTGTGAATAGATATTTCCTTCCATGATGGGAGGTGAGGAGTTTATTGTTGACTGGCATACTGAAATTTTTTTAATTATTTTTTTAAGGATTTGTAGATTATATAAATGTTACATAAAAAATATAAGGGATTCATATATACCCCACTCCCTCCCCCTCCCACACTTTCACACATTAACAACATCCTTCATTTCTGTGGTACATTTGTTACAAATGATGAACACATATTGAAAAATTGCTCCTAACCATGGACTAGAGTTTACATTATAGTTTACACTCTCTACCACACAATTTTGTAAATTATGACAAAATATACAATGACCTGTATCTGTCACTACAATGTCATGCAGGACAAATACAATGTCCCGAAAATGCCCCCATATTGCACCTATTCTTCCCTCTCCAATCTCTTAGAACCTATTGTGGCCACTGATTTTATAGCAATGCTGAGAGTGTTTCCATTGTTAGAATAATAATAAATATATAGAAGAAGAATAGTAAGTCTACTTGAGTCCATTTTTCATTGCCCAATCTTGAGAATTTGGGGATGGTGATGCCCACTATGCTTCTAATTGAGGGGGGCCTTAGATCTTATGGGGCAGATGGTTAGAATTATCTTGCTTACAGTTGCAGACACTCTCTGTTCCTTGGAATGTGTGTAGTCTATCATCATCTCCTTGTTTGTTGTCCTGGGTGAGTCCAATGAACTGGAGAGTAATTGTGGCATCTCTGCTGGAATTCAGGGTGCAACTGGCAAATGGACGGACCAAAGATTTAAGTCTGGGATATATATTTATCAAGTGTAGTGCTAATTATAGGTTCAAATAAAAGAGGTAAAGAGCCATGTGCAGAGAACATACAAATGAGTCTAACTCTATTATAGTGCGGAGCATAAATTCGAAAGCAAAGCCCACTGACATTGTGCTGAATTTCTGAGCTGACTGCTCATAATTTCTTGATGTCTCTAGATCCCTCAGAAGACCTGCTATTTAAAGTACTATTCACTGTGGCAGTCAATGCGATACTGCTGAGAATTGCATAAGCAGAACCTCTAGAATGACCTCCCAACTCGCCTTGAAATCACATAGCCATAAAAACTCATTTGTATTTACCATTTCCCCCTTTTGGTCAAGGTCTTCTTCCAGATGCATTGTTAGTTGGTGCTTGGTAAGAATCACTCCTTGCCAGGGAGGCTCATCTCTGGGAGTCATGTTCCACACCAGGGAGAAGGTAGTGTGTTTATATGCTGATTTTGTTTTAGAGAAAGAACATGTTTGTGCAACAAGGAGGCTTTCTTGAGGTAACTCTTAGGCAGTATATATTACTAGGCTAAGTATCAATTTCACAAGAAAAGGTTGATAAGTATAATCATCAATATCAAGGGCCTGGCATAATGGTCTCCCTTCGTTGACTAGACACTGATCTTGTACTCAGGTGATTCTTGCTGTCTTCTTAAAGAATATAGCAGAACTCCCCAGGATGATAACTCAATATTCTTTTGGTTATTGTGTAGATCTCCACCCACCAAGACAATATCCAATGAACAGTTGAACACATTAATTTGCCTTAGATGCATGTGCCAGGTAAACCCATTCCCATGCATCCTGTCATCACTGATGCCTTACACCAATGATCCTCCCATGCCACTGTTGTGACCCTTCTGTGATCCAAAACCTCTTCATATATGAAGCGAAAAAAATAATTAATAAGAAAATGAAAAAAAATTTAAAAAATCACAAAGAAGATACAAAAAAATTAAAAATTAAAATTGAAAAAAGTTTTATATATTGTCTTTCATCTCTGTAATTTCTGTTGTCTTCTATGTACAGTGACCTTTACTTCCATATATTACCCAGTGTCTTATTTTATTTTGAATTTATTTTATCTTTAAAGAAGTTTTTGGATACAGAAAAGTCAAACAGTGAATATAGGTGATTCACATATTCACAAAGCACTGCCCCTATTCCCCTCTCCCTTATTAATAACATTTTACATGTGGATGTTACATTTATTACAATTGATGTACAAATACTGGAGCATTGCTACTAATCATGATCAATGGTTTACATTATGGCTTACATTTTGGATCATACACTTTTATAGGTTTTGATGATATCTGAAGTGGCATTGCATTGCAAGATCATGCTGAAACCTATAATGCCCTAAAAATGCACTACGTTCCATCTATTCTATTCTTTCACCCAGCCACCCTTGGAACCTATGGTAATAACTAAGTTTCGGATTTTGAAGAATAAGATTCATAGTTACTTGCAATAATATTGGGAGTGTGGTATTTTAGTCTGTTTTCTTTCATTAAGCACTGCCTATGTTCTAGAGGGATTTTTGTCCTTCTAATTGAGAACATAGCAGGACTCCCCCAGATGCAAGTTTGATATTTTCTTATTTATTGCATGGGTCTCCACCCACAGATATAACACACTATGACAAAATGAACACTTACATATTCAAGAGAAGCCTGCCCTTTGCACACCCTATCCCATTTACCCGCCCCCACATCCAACACCCTATACCAGTAACCATCCCCTGCATTATTTGCCAAGATAACATTCCCAACATTGGTATTTTAACAACAGACCTGCGAAACCCCAGAGTTCCCTGCCCATTGCCTCAACCTTACATACAGTTCCATGGATAGTCCAACCCAATCCTCCCAACCAACTCCCTCTCACAGACCAGCACAGCCAAAACCAATCACATCACTGCACCAAAATCATGCTCATTCACTGCACAAGTACACCCTTCCAACTTATCATAGATTTTGCCCATATGGGCATTGGCTCACCACACTTTACTCCCTATCCGTCTTTTGAAAACCTATGTTCCACACTCTAGCTCTGTGAGTCTGCTCAATTTGTTTAATTTATGTCAGTAAGGTCATGTAATATTTACCTCTCAGTTTCTGGCTTTCTTCTCTGGACATAAAGTCTTCAGGATTCATCCACGAAGAATTCAGTATGTTAATACTACATTCTTTCTTACAGCTGATTAATATTCCATTGTATGTATATACCACAGTTTGCTTAACCATTCTTCTGTTGATGGACATTTGGATTCCTTCCAATTTTTGGCAATAGTGAATAATTCTACTATGAACATTGGTGTGCATATATCCGTTCGTGTCCTTGCTTTCAATTCTTCTGGGTATATACCCAGCACTAGGATCACTGTATCATATGGCTATTCTATAATTAGCTTCCTGAGGAACTGCCAAAATGTCCTCCACAATTTCCCCACCATTCTACATTCCCACCAACAGTGAATAAGTGTTCCCTTTCCTCCACATCCTCTCCAACACTTGTATTCCTGTTTTTTTTCCAATAGCTACCAGTCTAATGGGTATAAGGTGATATCTAATTGTATTTTTTATTTGCCATTCCCTAATAGCGAGTGCTGTTGAGCATATTTTCATGTGCTTTTGAGCTTTTTGTATTTCTTCTTTGAGAAGTGTCTATTCAAATCACTTGCCCATTTTTTAAATGGGTTGCTTGTCTTTTTATTTTCAAAGTGTAGGATTTCTTTATATAAGCTGGATAGTAATCCCCTATCAAAAAAATGGTTACCAAATATTTTCTCCCATTGAGTAGGTTGCCTTTCACTTTCTTGACAAATTCCTTTGAAACACAAGAAATTTTAATTTTGAGGAGATCCATTTATTTATTTTTTTCTTTCATTGCTCATGCTATGGGTGTAATGTTAATGACACCATCTCCTACTATAAGACCCTGTAGATACTTCAGTACATTATTTTCCAGGAGCTTTATGGTCTTGGTTCTTATATTTAGATTTTTGATCCATCTTGAGTTAATTTTTATATAATGCATTTAATGGTGATACTTTCTCATTCTTTTGGATATGGATATCCAGTTCTCCAAGCATCATTTGTTGAAGAATCCATTCTATCCCAGTTGAATGAGCTTAGGGGACTTTTTGATTATCAGTTGACTGTATATGCAAAGATCAATATCAGAACTCTCAGTTCTGGTCTATTGTTCAGTATGTCTATTTTGTACCAACACCATGCAGCTTTGACCACTGTAGCTTTGTAGTATGTTTTAAAGTCAGGCAATGCGATTCCTCCAATTTCATTTTTCTTTTTCAATATGTCATTGAACATAACAAATTTCCAAATAAATTTCATAGTTAGACTTTCCAATTCAGTAAAAAGTGCTATTGTCATTTTTATTGGGATTTCATTAAATCTGTAAATCAGTTTGGGTAGGACAGAGATCTTAATGATGTTTTTTCTTACTGTCCATGAACAGAGAATATTCTTCCATTTATTTAGGTCTTTGATTTCCTTCAACAATGTTGAGTAGTTTTCTGTGCACAATTCCTTTATATCTTTCATTAAATTTATTCCTAATGGGAAGTGGGTGTGGCTCAATCAATAGAGCTCCTGTTTACATATGGGAGGCCCCAGGTTCACTTCCCAGGGCCTCCTTGTGAGGGCAGGCCGGCCCACGTGGCACAGTGGGCTGATGCAGCAAGACCTCACAGCAAGGGGGAGATAAGCAGACACAGAAAAAACACAGCAAATGGACACAGCAAACACAAGCAGCAAGGGGGGGGGATAAATAAATAAATAATAAAAAAATAAATCTTAAAAAAAAAATTATTCCTAAGTAATTGATTGTTTTATTTGCCATTGTAAATGGAATTTTTTCTTAATTTCCTTTTCAGATTGCTAATTTCTCAATGCATTAAATTATTTGTGTACAGAAGTGCTACTGATTTTTAGTGTGTTGATCTTATATCCTGCCACATTCCTGAACTGTTTTATCAATTCTGGAAGCATTGCTGTAGATTTCTCACGGTTTTCTTTGTAGGATCGTGTCATCTGCAAATAGTGAATTTTTTACATAGTCCTTTCCAATTTGGATTACTTTTATATCTTTTTCTTGCCTAAGTGCTTAAACAAGTACTTCTTTATTGATTGCATGTAACATTGTTTTCTAACTATTCACTTTAAGCCTCCTTGCATCCCTGTGTCTATTGTGGGTTTCTTGTAGACAGCATATAGATGGGTCATATTTTCTTCTCCATTCTGCCAATCGTGTCTCTTGATTGCAGAGTTTAATCCATTAAAATTCAGTGTTATTACTGTCAAGGCATTACTTACATTAACCGTATTTTCTTTATGCTTATATATGTCATGTGTTGTTTTTATTCCTCTTTATATATTTTTAGTTATTTTTATCAGTAATTTTATTCATACACTCATGTCCACCCTGATGTCTCCTGTGTTTTTCCTTTCAACCTACAGAACTCCCTTTAGTATGTCTTTCATTTTTTGAATGTTTAAGTTATATTTGTTGATTACAATACAATTTTATTAAACAGCCTAGTGTCTGACAGTGATATGTTACGTATAAATAATAAGTGATAGATCCAAACCCAGACACCTTTGCTTCAATGCTGTTAACCAGTCTATTTTATTATCTCTTATTATTCTACTGTTGTTGGTAAGCCAACCAGAGCATGTCCATCAGTTTCTCATTTAGTTTTTTAAAACACTTAATAAAAGTATGCTATATGAAATGGGCTGACCCAAAAGGTAAAAAGAACACTGTGAATTGCAAGAAGCAGAATGATATTAGTGAGGAAGAAATGTGAGTTACTACTGGCATCTAGTAAGTAGAGGCTAGGGATGCTATTAAACATCCTACACAGCCCCACAACAAAGAATTGTCTGATCAAGACGCCAATAGTGCCAAGATTGAGAACCCCTAGACTATTTCTTCGGTCTCAACACTCTGGTAAGATAGAACCAGGAAAGTTACACTTCAGACAAAGAAACATAAATAAAAATATGAAAGGGATAGGGAAAGGGAAGAATTCAGTGGAGAAATAAAGAAACTCTATAATTTGGAGCTAATTGGAATGAGAAACTTTTTTTTTTAAAATAGCCACTCTTATAGTTTCTGACACATGGAAGGCAGTAAGATTAAAGACCATAGAAAAGGAAAGGCAAATGAAGGTCTTTCTCAGAATAGAATTAGAAATAGGAGAATAAAGACTACTTTTCTTAGAGATGGGTATGTGTAAGAAATTTAAATTTGCACAATTCTACTGAATACTCAGTGATATGCAAATGTCATAGTCACTTAGAGAACAGCATCTAACTCAAATCATGTGAGTGGCCAAATGACTTGTGGCTTCTTCCTGTTCTCAGTGTTCCCCTCAACCATCAGTCCAGTACATTTCACAGAGCACACCTCCACCAAATGCATAAAAAGGTCGTTTTACACTAAGTAAACCAGTAAATTATGCAAGATATTCAGTTAAGATTTGTGGGGCAGGAGGAAGTGACTGAGGGATTAAGGAAGACTGAGAATATAGTGACATAAGTATTGTTAGCTTTGTTTGTTTTGTTTTTTTTTTACAAGAAAAACACACTTAGCAATTTTATTTATGTACATTTGTATATACATGTATTTTTTATTTTTTTAATGTATTGAAGCAGATCACTCATACATAAACATACATAAACAATAAGTATAATAATAGTTGTGAACTTACAAAACAAACTTACATAACATCATACTGGACTCTCATACCTCACCCTACCATCAATACCTTGAATTGTTTTGAAACATTTTTAACTAATGATTAAGAAGCATCCTCAAAATATTACTACTAACAAAAGTATTCTTCCTCCAACCCACCCTATTATTATTATTATTATTACATCATTTTTACATGAACATAATAAACAATAAGTGTATAGCAAAAGTTGTGAACTTACAAAGCAAACATGCATAACATCATATAAGTGTGCGATACATCAACGCACCACCAACATATTGCATTGTGAGATATTTGTTATAAATTATGAAAGAATGTTGTCAAAATCTTACTAGTTACTATAGTCCTTATCTTACATTTGGGGTATTTTCCCCCAACCCACCCTCTTATTAATTTCTAAATATCTTTCTATGACAGAAGTTGTAAAACTTACAAAATGATCATGCACATATACAGAATTCCCATATGATACCCTTCTATCAACACACCACACCATGGTGGAATATTTGTTACAGATTATGAGATAATATCCTGAGGTTATTACTAGGTCCACAGCATATATTTTGCACACTTTCCATACTTCCCCATTATCAACACAGTACATCTTTAGCATAGATGCATGAATATTACATTATTACTGTTAACCACAGTCCATAGATCACTCCAGTTGTATTTTTCCCATACATCTACACATTCCCACCATGCTGCAATAGTTATATACATCTGCTCTAGCTCACAAAGGACACTCTTGCATCTGTACTATCAACCACAATTCTCATTCACCTCTGGATTTACTGTGCTGTTGAGTCCTTAGATTATTCTCTAGATTTCTGTCAATTTGGTATTTACATCCCTAGACTACCATTTTCAGCCACCTTCCTATTTATAAACAGGCTGTTACTCACTATAATTTGTTACCATCAAATCTGTACATTTCCACACTTTTACAGCAAATTTAATTAAAACTTATACATACTGTGATGGTTAGGCTAATGTGTCAACTCGGCCAGGTAATTGTTTCCAGGTGTTTGTTCCAGCAAGCACTGGGCTAATTGTAATACAAGAGCATTTATGGACTTCGATCACCAGTGAGTTTATAGCATGGATGGCTGATTACATCTGCATCAATCAGGGAGATTGCATCATCAATGGGTGCCGCTTTTATCCAATCAGTTGAATGCCTTAAAAGGGGAAGTGATTTCAACATTCAGAGAGAATTTCCCAGCTTGCACTGGACAGCCAAATTCTCCCAGAAACTCATCAAAGACTTTTCATCAGACTTTCATCAGAGCCCCTGGTTTGCAGCCTGCCTGTGGAACCTGGACTTGTACATCCCCACAGCCGCATGAGAGACTCTTTTAAAATCTCGTATTACTGACAGATATTTCCTGTTGATTCTGTTTCCTGAGAGAACCTTGACTAATATAGCTTGGAACTGGGAATGCTTCTTGAGGAACAGAGTCTTAAACATGAGATGTCTGAGGTGGTTCTGGGAGTTTTGTAATTGGCCCTCTACTCTAACTGGACTCAGGGGTACTAATGACTCCCTTTCCAATAATGAAGTGGTTGCTAACAGCCCATGGTGTGAGCTGGCAATAGAGATATGCAAAATAACATCACCAGATTCCCCTACTTCCACTCTTATAAGATGCAAGGATCTGGGTGAGAGTGTTTTCAACACCTTAACAGAATTTTGCATAGTCAAAAAGTATAATGATGTTGGCTGGCTCCTCCTAGATACTCTGGATACAGTTACAGAAGAAAGAGATGAGCTAAAGTCTTCAAATTTGCAACTTAAATGCCACATGAATGATATGAAAGTTTCTACCTGTGCCTTGAAAGAGAATCTTGTCTCCTGTAGCCACAGACTTGAGATATCTGTGACTCAAACACAGACTCTCATTGTACGAGTAGCAGAATTACAGAGGAAACTAAAATCTCAACTTCTCAGTGTTTCTGCAACTAAAGTGAAGGCATTGATTGGAAAGGAGTGGAACTCCAAGTATTGGGATGGAGATATATGGGATGATGATAATATGGTGGCGACATCGGAACCCTAAATTTTGCTGAGACTTTACCAGATAAACCTGTGATGCCCTGCCCTGTGGAGACCACACCTTGTCAACCTTGTATTATCCAGCCTTCTGCCTGCACTGGGGAGTCCAGACTTCCTTCCATCCCTGAGCCTCCAACCTGCCCCAGAGAGTCTAGACCTCCTCCCAGACACAAGGCAGGTACCAGCCAAACTCCAGCATGCACTGCAAAACTTCCAGGCTGGCCTGAGGAATCTGTTTTCCAATCCCTGCCTGAAGAGATTAATCCTGTCTCACCAGAAGAAAATGCAAAGGAATGCCCTCAGGTCAGTAGCCTGCAAGACATCTCTAATCCTTCTCCTTACCTACAGCCTCCATCCCTCTTGTCTTCAAGTCCCATTACTAGACAAAAATCACAACAAGCCCCCAAAGGTGAAATACAAAGTGTGACCCATGAGGAAGTATGGTATACTCTGAAAGAACTGCATGAGTTTTCCAATTATGTAGACAGAAATCAGGGGAATATGTGTGGGAATGGATACTAAGGGTATGGGATAATGGTGGAAGGAATATAAAGTTAGATAAGGCAGAATTTATTGATATGGCCCACAAAGCAGAAATTCTGGATTCAACGCTGTAGCACGAGGGGTTAGATAGGGCTCTAAAAGTTTGTTTGGGTGGCTGACTGAAGCATGGACCAAATGATGGCCTAGCATGTGTGATTTTGAGATGCCAGATTTGTCCAAGTATACAGTAGATGAGGGGATTCAAAGGCTTAGAGAGATTGGAATGCTAAATGGATTTACCATTTGAGACTTGCCCACCCAACCCAGGAATGTCCAGAGGATACACCTTTAACCAGGACTGTGAATAATAAATTTGTAAGACTAACTCCATCTTCTCTGAAGAGCTCTGTGGTTGCTTTTCTCTGCAGTCCAGATATTGCAGTAGGGAGGGCTGTAATGGAATTGGAATCCTTAAACATTATGTGGATGATCCGATCTCAGTCTGGTAAAAGTCAAGTATCGGCAGTTAATCCCCAAAGGCAAAGTGGGCGTGGCTACCTCAATGAAAGATTCAAAACAGCGCACAGAATAGTCTGAGTCACATGGAGTTATGGCATTGGCTGATAGATCATGGGGTACCTAGAAGGGAAATACATGGGCAGTCTACTAAATTTCTCCTGGATCTATATAAGCAGAAGAGTTCTAGGTTGAGTGAACAAAATCCTAACTGAAATTACAGACACAGAGAATCACGGTCCCTTAATCAATTCCCAGAGTTGAGAGAGTTTACAGACCCAGAGCCCCTTGAATGAGGAGAAGGCCAGGTCCCCTTGGGGAAGGATCCTGTTAAACTGCCAAAAATTTATACTGCTAATATTCCTCCCACCTTTCCCCAGGGCGACTTATGGGCTTTTGCCAGAGTAACTGCTCATTGAGGAAAAGGAAATGATCAGACATTTTTAGGATTATTAGACACTGGCTCAGGAGTGACATTAATTTCAGGAGACCCAAAACGTCACTGTGATACACCAGTCAGAGTAAGGGCTTATGGACATCAGGTGATTGATGGAGTTTTAGGTCAGGTCTGTCTCACAGTGGGTTCAGTGGGTCCCTGGACCCATTCTGTGGTTATTTCCTCAGTTCCTGAATGCATAATTGTAATAGACATACTCAGTAACTGGCAAAATACCCACATTGGATCCTTGACTTGTGGAGTGAGGGCTATTATGGTTGGAAAGGCCAAATGGAAGACTCTAGAACTGCCCCTGCCTAGCAAAATAGTAAATCAAAGCCAATACCAGATTCCTGGAAGGATTGCAGAGATTAGTGCCACCATCAAGGACTTGAAGGATGCAGGGGTGGTGATTCCCACCACATCCCCATTCAACTCCCCTATTTGGCCTGTGCAGAAAACAGATGGATCTTGGAGGATGACAGTAGATTTTCATAAACTTAACCAGTAGGTGATTTCAATTGCAGCTGCTGTTCCAGATGTGGTATCAGTGCTTGAGCAAATCAACACTTCCCCTGGTACCTGGTTTGCAGCTGTTGATCTCACAAATGCTTTTTTCTCAATTTCCATTAGTAAGGACCACCAGAAAGAGTTTGCTTTCAGCTGGCAAGGCCAGCACTATACCTTCACTGTCCTGCATCAGGGGTATATCAACTCTCCAGTCCTATGTCATAATATTGTCTGCAGGGACCTTAATTGTATCTCCCTCCCATGAGACATCACACTGGTCCATTATATTGATGATATCATGTTGATAGGACCTATTAAGCAAGAAGTAGCAAAGACTCCAGATTTATTTTTAAGGCATTTGCATGAGAGAGGATGGGAGATAAATCCAACAAAAATAGAGGGTCCTTCCACCTCAGTGAAATTAGTTAATTAAATGGGAATAATTTATTTTCAAAGGAATTATATTGGTGTTGGTTTCAAAACTCTTTATACATAACTGATTAGATTATTATGAGAGAATAGGGACTGTATAGGCTTAACTTGTGTTAAATGTAGAAACAGGGTATCAAACATACCTAATATATGGCATTCAATATTTTTCCAAAAAATGTACTCTATGGAAATGTGCATATTTTCAACTTCAAGCTTTCATTGAGGGTCAATGATTTGCTAGTTCTGACTTTATTCTTTTGTGTCATTCCATGTGCAACCACCATATAGATTCTGTGTCTTTGCACCTAAGTCCCTGGGATCCATAATGCAACCCGCAGCTCCCATCCACCAGCAGCAGCTCTCCTGAGCCACACAAGTCATTTTTTAGTACATTGCTCTACTTAGGTTGCATCTTTCTTGCTACTTATTTAGGACTTTGCAATGGTTTCAGCTACAGATTCAAGAGAATCTTAATTAAAATTTATCCAGCATTTCTGGATAATGACTAGTAGTATTTCAAGGTTCCCTTAATCCTCCCTTTTCTCAATATTTTAAGTGCTTTTATTTGCTTTCTAAATTTATGTTTGTGTTTTTATATTATGCTAAATTCATCCTTTATGGAATTTTTACTTAAATTTTCTCTATTTCATGTATTTGGTTATCATTGTGATGCATATATTAGCAGTATTTCAAGGAATGTTACCTTATATTTGGTTAAATATTGCCTTTTACTATAACTTAACACACACTATTATGAAGTAAATTTCATTCCAAAAGTTACTTTTTTAAGAATTAAATGTTTTCTTAATTAGATGTAAATATTACAAACTATTTGAATGAAAAGTGAGCATGTAGGATTGGTTTGAAGAATGTTCAATGGAAACTATTTTACAGAAGTGTTGAGAAAAGTAATGAACACTATTAGTGATACTGAAACAGAAACAAGTTCATGAGCAATGAGTGAAAATGCCCAGGACCATAAATGATAAAAACAAATTGTTTCATTTGAAATGTTCCTTTACATATTATTTTGTTACTTAGTAGAGTATATTTCTATCCTTTTCATTAAGCCCTTGAAGAATTTCTTAATTTGATTGTACCTCAGGGTATAAATAAAGGGGTTCAACATAGGTGAAATAGAAAAAATGAACAGTGAAACCACTTTATTAGTTGTCACTTCTTCCTTTGCTGTAGAGCTTATATAGATGGAAATGCACCTGCCATAGGTGATAGAAACCACAATCATGTGGGATGAACAGTTCAAAAAGACCTTTTTCATTTGCTGGGATGAGGGTAATCTAAAAATTATTTGATGATGTAAGCATAAGACAGAATTAAACAAGTCATAGTATTAAACAGCATCAGCAACACACAGATTGCCACTGTCTCTTTCAGGAGCCATGTGTCTGAGCATGCAATTTTCAGTAGGGAAATGCATCACAGGCAAAATGGTCAATGATGTTAGAGTCACAAATTTTATTTTTAAAAACATTTTAAGTGGTGGGATTATTATACACAAACCAACTGTCCTACAGCAGATGATGAGCAAATTGCAGACACTTTTGCTCATGATGGTCACATAGTGTAAGGGTTTACAGATGGACACATAGTGGTCATAGAACATGGCAGCAAAGAGAAAAAAATTAACACTGCAAAGAGATCAGTAAGAGATACTCAGATGACACAAGCATTATAGGTGATGACCTTGTCACCCATAGCTATGTTATATAAAAAGCTAGGAATAAAAGCAGATGTGAAGGTGACCTCTAAGAAGGAGATAAATTGCAAGAAAAAGTACATGGATATTTTCAGATGGGAATCCACAAAGTTGAGTGTGATGATGGTCAGGTTCCAGGTTACACTCAGCATGTAGGTGAAAAGTAGAAATACAAAAAGCAGAACCTGCAGCTGAGGGTCATCTGTCAGCCCTAGCAGAATGAATGTTGTTACTATACCGTTTCTCATCACTGACAGCTGACTTCTGTTCAAACAGCATGTGATACCCAGAGACATTTTCTTATTCATTATTCTAACTGTTCTAAATCCAACATATTCAGTATGTTATTTGCCATTCCATTTTAAAAATTTGTTTTACTTGCATTGTCCGCTTACGATTTTAATTTGTGACTACAATACGCCACAGGTGAGGTGTAATTTTATGAGCAGCACCAATGCCCCTTGGCTCTCAAGAATATCTTCTATTCACAAGTTACATTATAAAATTTTGCCATTGATTTCATGTCTTGACATTTTCCATTACTATAAATAACGTTCATAAATAATAGATAGCTTGGGCTCACTATACAAACTCTAAGTAGAACTTGTAGTCTCTGATCAAAAACAATACTTTAGTTTCTTTATTAATATTTAGAGGTGTTGTTAATTACTCTTTAACTCCCTAAACCCTTCTGATCCATCTTGCATAATCCATATTTTTTCAGGATATGTATATCTTTTAAAATTTGCGTGTAAATTTTCCTTCTGAAGAAAGAGATGACTGCCTTCTCTTAACTTTGAATTTCCAGTAAAATGAATTACTCTTTCTTCATGATGCCATTCTTTTGCTTAATAATAAAAGATTTAATGCAGAAGTCAAGGATCTTTTGATTTTATGTTTAGGTTGCTGTACAAATATTTCTCAAGAAAACCATTAATTATACAAGAAGGGATTCAAATATTTACAATATGCAATTATAGCATAAGGTTAGCAAATTCACTTTATTGTTTAACTTATTGTGTTCTCTTCTGAGGGTGGGTTGACTTGGCTGAGAATATTTGTGCATTTCACTGAGTTAGGAAACAGGGAAGAAGCACTGCGTGAAGCCAGAGTTTTTCTGCAAGTTAGAACTCTCCTAGTGAATTTGGTCTCTCCTTCAACAACTGTCAACTATTTATATAAAGATGTGGAAGAACTTTTATTTAGCAGCCAACCTACCTGCCTTCCATCTTTCTCCTAAGATCGCAGTTAAGGCACACATCACTGTGAAACCTTACTTAGACTTCAAAGTTGGGACATAATTCAATCCTCAAAATATATCTTTTTTCCTCTAGATATTACAACTTATTATGCAATAAAATTTAACAAAAGTGTAAAGCATAATGCACAGATATCTGTGTATTCTCACTTGCACTCAAATGGTCAGATGAACAACAGTAGATTAATAAGCCACAGTCACTTCATTCAATATGTTATCCATTTTGGAGAGTGAGGATAACGGACCTGTTTATAGACTTCTATACTTACAAAAATACTTTATTAATTTTAAGTTGAGGTTGAATGTATAGCCAAAGTTGCCATGGATATTTCTTATATTAAGTAGGTGTGTATTTATTTATGTCTCATGAATAAAGTCTCCCAAACACTGATATTTATCTATTAGAGAAATTCTAAAAAATGATGTGTCATAAATAAATATATGTTGGTTACATCACAAAACATAAAAGTTATTGCTGAAATCCATTTTCTCCTCAAGAGCAAATAATGACCAAATCCTGCAACAGGAATTACAATCCAATAAAAATATCGTCATACTTACTCATCTTTTAGTAAATCAGAGCTTCTGCTAGGTGTTTAAACATTGGAAAATTAAGAAGGTAATAAGGAAGTAATATTTTGTTGAATATATTTATATCTTTGCCATTATTGGCATGTCTGGGAATGCATAAAGCTCCCTGAGATTATGATCTTCACAAAACCTGACAGACAACCTGAGAATAGGCTTAGAGTTATTATAAGTCTCCAATATTTTCTTACTTTCTCCACCATTTAAAAGAAAATAAATTCCTTTAAAGCAGCGATGTTAGGAAATCTATTCACAGGCGGAAGAGATAATATTCTAAAGAACCAGGACAGAGTGAAGTGTTTTACTGTTTGGAGCATGGATTTTTAAATATTGATGTATACGCAACTAAGTGAATGAAATGTTCCTTGGTGACATAAATTCAAGATTCTTTAATGAATTTTTTGAATGATGAAAATTTGGCAAAAAAAAAACAGGAACACAGGCTTCAGTGGGGACTGTGTCCTTGGAGACAGGGGATGATGCATCTGCATCAGACTCAGGTCAGGAGGATAGCTCTGTTGGTAACAATGCTCATATTTTCAAAACTTTCACAGTTACTAAGCATTTGTGAGATTAAATCTGTTTTTTTATAAATACAATTCTTTAGTATAAGATATGAATTTTTTATTGTCATTGGGCATTTTCAGTCAGATGAGCAGAGAAAGTTTATATAATTATATGAGACTACTGCTTACATTGAAGACCTTACTCTTCCTGATTTTTCTTCTTTAAACACACCCATTATAATCTGAGTAAAAATTTGCACCAATATGCCATAATTGAATGGGGGGAAATATGCTTTTATATCTTTCAACAAATATTAGTTTATCACATAAATTTCTGATCTTTCCAATTTTCAGTATTAATCAAGTTGATTTCATGAAGATGTTTGTATTTATTTTACCAATGTCTGAATTCAATTTATAATATTCTTTCATTTTGCAGAGTTATCAATCATTCTATCAAATGGATCTTCATAGTAATATTTTACATTTGTGTGAGAATAATTGCTTAAAGTTCAATTTGTAGATTAAAATGTTAACTTATTTTAAGAAACATTATACCCAGTTATAAAACACTTATAAGAATAGTTTTTTTTAAATTGCCACTATAATTAAATCATTAGATTACATTATTTTTCCTTTTAATTCTATTCATACTTTCATCTAAAAATTATACTTAATATGTGTTTTAAGATTATAGTAAGTCTTTAAAAATTTCTATGCCTGTTTTTTGCACATGGTTGATGGTTTTATACATTCCGATCTATCAAATTTTTTTCTATCAAAAAATTTTAGAAAATTTTAACATTTTGAAGTATTATTGGTATATAAAGTAAACTGCACATATATCAATCCAATACTTTGATTAATTTTGACATATGTATACCCAATATGTATGTATGTATGTATGTATCACCCCAATCAAGTCAATGAACATATCAATGATCCCAAGATTTTGCTTGTGCAGTTTTTGATCTCTTCTCCCTGCCCATCTGGAATTTTGTCATTCACAGTTAAGCAAGGATTTCTTTTCTGTCACTATAGATTAGTTTGCTTTATCTGCAATTTTATATAAGTGTACTTATTTCATCTGGCTTATTTCACTTAGAATACTCTTCTGAGATTCATTCATGTTTTTTCCTGCATTTACAGTTCATTCCTTTTCATTTCTGAGATAAATTTCAAAGCTTGATTGTGCCATAATTTATTACCTATTGGTAGATACTTTGTCATTTTAATTTTGTAGGTAATATAAATAATGGTGCTATAAATATTCATACCAAAGTCTCTAGTGGCATGTGCTTTCATTTCTTTGGGTAAGTACTTAAAAATGGAATGGCTGGGTCTTGAAAGGTATATGTTCAAATATTTAAAAACTGCCAAATGGGGTTTCAAAGTTGCTACAGGATTTTACATTCCCACAAGCAGTAGAGGCATGTATAGTTCGTCTACATTCTTGTTGTGATCAGTCTTTATAGTCTTAGGGCCTTAGCAGGTGTTTAGTGGTACACCTTGTGGTTTTACTTTGCACATACTTACTAGGTAATGTGGTTTAGGATCTTCTGGTGTGCTTCTTTGTCATACATCCTCCTTGGTGAAGTGTCTGTTTAAATTATTCCCTATTTTAAGATTCAGTTTTTATTTGCCTTATTAAGGAGTCTTGATAGAAATCTTTTGTCAAGCATGTGATTCACAAATATTTTCTCATTTTGTGGATTGTCTTCTCATTCTATCAGCACTGTCTTTTTAATAGAAAGATATTCCCAATTTTGATGAATTCCTTTTCATCAGTTTCTTTTAATATATTTGTATTACTGAAGTTGTTTTCTTACGACACAAGCATGCACATATGTAGAATTCCTATACAACAATCCTTCATCAACACACCACACCCACCACACCCACCACACTGTTGTGGAACATTTGCTACAGATCATGAGATGATATTATCAGACCATTACCACTTACTTTGGTCTACAATGTACATTTGGCATATTTTTTCCATACACCTCCTATTATCAACAAAGTTCATTGTTGGCATTGATACAAGAATATTACAATATTGCTGTTAACTATAATCCATAGGTTACATTAATTGTATTTTTCCCCTGCTTCTCCACATTCCTACCATCCTGCAATGGTGATGTACATCTGTTCTAGTTCAATGAAAGACATTCTTGCATTTGTACTATTAACCACAATTCTCATCCACCTCTGGTTTCACTCAGTTATTCTGTCCCTAGATTATTCTCTGTCTTTCTTTCCTTTGACATTTACATCATCATTTGACTTTGACATTTATATTCCTTCTCATAAGGAAGAAGTTTTACTTCTTCCTTTCCTATTTGGATGCTTTTAATTCTTTTTCTTGCCTGATTGCTCTAGCTAGAATCTCTATCACTATATTGAACAACAGTGGTTTCAGTTGGCTTCCTTGTCTTTTCCCTGATCTCAATGAGAAAGCTTTCAGTTTTTCACCATTGAGTACATTGTTAACTGTGGGTTTTTCAAATATGGCCTTTAACTTTCTGAGAAAGTTTCCTTCAATTCGTATCTGTTGCAGTATTTTTATCAAAAAAGGATACAATATTTTTTCTAAGGCTTTTTTTGTGTCAATAGAAAGGCTCATGTGCTTTTTCATCTTTGATTTATAATGTGGTATATTATACTGATTGAATTTCTTGTGTTAAACACCCCTTGCATACCTGATATAAAACCCATTTGATCCAGATGAATAATTCTTTAATGTGTTGTTGGATTCAATTAGCAAGTATTTTGTTGAGGGACCATTAGGGAAATGAGTCTGGAATTTTCTTTTTTTTTTTTTTTTGTCTTTAACTAGCTTTGGTATTAAGGTGGCATTGGCTTCATAGATGAGTTTGGTAGTGTTCCTTCTTGTTCAATTTTTTGGAAGTGCTCGATTAAGGATGGTATTTACTCTTCTTCAAATGCTTGGTAGAACTCACCTGTAAAACCAACTGGTCTTGAGCTTTTCAATTTGGAGAGTTGTCTGATGACTCTTTCAATCTCTTTACTTGTGTTTGGTTTGTTGAGGTCTCCTATATCTTCTAGGGTCAGTATAGGTTGTTCATCTGTTCCTAGGAATTTTTCCATTTCATCTACATTGTCTATTTTTTGGCATACAGTTATTCATAGAATCCTTTTATGATCTCTTTTAGTTCTATGTTATCTGTATGAATGCCCTGTTTTCATTTTTTATTTTATTTGTTTGCATCTTCTCTCTCTTCTTTGTCAGTCCAGCAAAAGGTTTTTTCATCTTCTCAAAGAACCAATTTTGGTTCTGTTAATTCTCTCTTGGTTTTTTTTTTTTTTTGGTTTGTTTTTGTTTTTGCTATCATTTTGATTTATTTCTGCTGGGATGTTTGTTATTTCATGGCTTCTACTTGCTTTGAGACTGGTTTGTTCTTTTTCCTGATCATTCAGCTGTGTAGTTAAGTCATTGATTTTAGCTTATTCTTCTTTTTTAATTAAGCATTGAAAACTTTAAATTTCCCTCTCATCACTAACTTTGCTGCATCCCATAGTTTCTATGTTGTGTCTCATTTTCATTCATCTCAAGATACTTCTTAATTACTCTCACAACTTCTTCTCTGACCCACTGATTATTTAAGAGTGTGTTGTTTATTTCCACACATTTGTGAAATTTCCCTTTTTCTACATCTTGTTGATTTCCAAACTTTATTTCATTATGATCAGAGAAAGTGCTTTGTATAATTTTGATCCTGTTGAATTTATTGAGATTGACTTTTTGACCCAAGATATGGTATATCCTGGAGAAAGATCCATGGGCATTTGAGCACAATGTATATCCTGCTGATTTGGGGTGCAATGCTGTGTATATGTCTATTGGGTTTAGCCCATTTATCATATTATTCAAGCTCTCTCTTTCTGTATTGATCCTCTGCCCAGATGTTCTATCCATTGCTGAGACTGGTGTATTGAAATCTGCGACTTTTATTGCATAGATATCTATTTCTCCATTCAGGTTTACCACTGTGTGCCTCACATATCTTGGGGTATTCTGGTTATGTGCATTTATATATTTATGATTGCTATTTCTTCTTGGTGTATTTCTCCTTTTATTAATATACTATGCCCTTTCTTGTCTCTAATAATAGTTTTGATTTTAAATTCTAAATCATCCTATATAAGTATAGCTACTCCAGGTTTTTGTTTTTTTTTTTTGGTTACTGCATGCATGGAATATCTTTTTCCAGTATTTCATTTTCAATATATTGGTATATTTTGGTCTAAAGTGAGTCTCTTGTAGACAGCATATAGATGGCTCATATTTCCTTATCTATTCTGCCAGTCTGTCTCTTATTTGGGAGCTTAAGCCAATAACATTCATTGTTATTATTGTAAAGGCTGTTATTATTTCATCCATTTTGATCATTTTGACATTTGAGTTTTATCTGTCATATTTTTTCCATCATTCTTTTTACACTTTTACTTACTTTTACTGATATAATCTTCATTTTTAGACTCCATTCCAAGTCTTTCTTACCAGTCTCTTCTTTTCAGGATGTAGCACTCCCTTTAGTATTTCCTGTAAGGCCAGTCTTTGGGTTACAACTTCTCTCAGCTTCTGTTTATGTGTGAATATTCCAAACTTGCCTTCATTTTTTTTCTTAACAAATCAATTTTATTGATACATATTAATAAAGCAGAAATCCACCCAAAGTGTACAATCAATGGAATTCAAAATAATCACATACTTGTGCATTCATCACATCATTCTTAGAGCACTTTCATTATTCTAATAATAATAATAATAATAATAAAAACCTTAAGGTTATCACCACTCAGTCTCTTTGTGCTTCCTCTCCCATATATAGTGGCTTTTCTTTACCCTTATCTCAAGTATATATGTATTTATATTTTGTAAAAAAAGAGTTTTCTATATGCAATATCACCCATATTTCTGTTTTACATGAGGTTCTATTACCTTATAAAATCCAGTGTAACAATTTTTAGCCTACCTGTAGATTCCTACAACAGCTCACTCAGGCAGGATCTTGCCCCCACTCAGCTGTTTTTTGTGGGAGACATCTGGTTATGTTCCTTTGGAAGAAACAAATTAGGACCACTCAAAAGGAAAGAGATAGGAAAACAAAAAGAATAATAGTAATTGTATTAGTAAAAGGCAGGAGAGCAAACATACAAGACTTAGGATATTGAAAAATTATTGCGAGTAGGAAGCACAAAGCAATAAGATTAGGAAAGAGGAACTGAAACAATGAATCAAGAAACAGAATAGACAAACAAATATATAGAATGAATTAAAATGCTGGAATGGTGATAAGAGAGGAAAAGAAAACAGAAGCTAGAAAGAAAAAGGTGAAAAAAGAAAAATTATACATAGAAAAAGGGAAAGAGGGGGAAATACAAACAAGAAAAATTGGAGACCAAATAAAAGAGGTGGAATGAAAGAACAATGGAGAACAAAAAATATAAAAATGAAATGAGTGAAAAGAAATAACATAGGTAGAATAGATCAGTAACCAAAAAAATAAAAGAAAGAAAAGCAAAAATTAACAAGCAGAAAAAGAAAGGGAAGAAATGCAAAAAAGCAATAAACAAGACAGCAGCAACTTGTTTTTTTTTAAAAAAGGAGACAGAGGAAAAAAATAATAAACATGGGAAAAAAAGCCTTGTTTCTTAGACCCTTAAGAATCTTCTCAGGCTACTGGTGTTCCTCAATCACTCATCCTGCATCCTGCCCTCTGCAGGTTTTGAACTGGGTTTTAGTGAGTAAAGTAAGGGAAATAAAATAAAACAAAAAAAAATTTTAAGTAGGAGATCAATTAAAGCTAATACAAAGAAAATACTTATATGTTCCCTGTTGTAAATTTTCAGCCAGACCCCAGATTATTGCTGGATTCATTGTCTGCCCTCCTAATTGACTCAGAGCACCTTCCTTTGGAGGTAAGCTTCTGCTCTACTCTCAGTTACATACAATTTGCAAGGAGTTTTGCCCTCACTTAATACCTCAGGGGTGGGGGAGGGGAGCAGTTCCCAGCAGCTAGGAGGTTTAATAACTCACAATTACTTGTTTTGGCTTCTTCATGTCTCTGATATTCATTCTTCTGGGAATTGGTAAACAGTGTCTTGGTTTGCTGTGCACCAACGCAGGTTCCCATGGCAGCCTCCGGCTTTTTTCTTTATTGTTTTTGTGAGAATTAAGATTTGTATGTCTAACCAGTCGGCCATGTTCCCACAATCTGCCCAGAACATTAATCTTAGCAATTGCTGAATATGTATTGTTTTTAAGTACACATGTAACATTTACTAAAAGACTCCATATGCAAGGCATTAATAAAAACCTCAATATTTCTAAAGATTTAAGGCATTACAGAATACATCTGGCCACAGTGAATTATACCAGAATTCAAAAACAGAAAGATAAATGTGGATATTAAGTAACATGTTCCTAATTAACATGAATCAAAGAAAAAAAATGACAGTGAAGATTGGAATGTATTTTGAACTGAATAACAATAAAATATGACATGTAAAAAATTGTGGAATTTGGTTAAAGCAGTGTGTAAAGAGCAATTCATATTTTTAAGAACATACTTTAGAAAATATGATATGTTGAAAACCTAGTGGCCTAAATTTACATTTTAAGAGGCTAAAAACAAACAAATTAAAACCAAATAAAATAGAAAGAAGAAAATAATAAATGTAAAAACATAAATCAATGATACAGAAAACAAATGTAAAAAAAAGAAAATAAAATTAAAGCATTGTTTTTGGAAAGGTTAAATTGAAAATTTCTTGCATGTGGAGACTAGAAAATATAAAGAAAAAAAAGTGGAAAATAACAAATAAGGAATGTAAAAGGTGATATAACTTCAGACACGACTCATACTAAATAATGAGTACATTGTTAAGAATATTAGGCCAATAAATTTGGCAATTAACATAAAATAAACATATTCATTGAAAAACACATCTGAACAAAACTGAGGAAAAATAAGTTGAATATGCCAATATCTTTACAAGTCATTAAATCCATAATTAGTAACAATCTCACAAATAAAATTCAGGCCCAGATGGCTTCACTAGTGAATTCTTTCAAACATTTAAAATATATATATATTACTAGTTTTACAGAATCTTATCCAAATAAAAGGAAAAACAATTTAAATTTTTTTATTAGACCAAGTTGACATAGACAAAAATTGGAAAAGCTTTGCAAGAAAATGAATTTACAGGCTGATTCATCTCATATACAATATTAAAATTCTTAAAAATGAATTAGCAAAGCAAAGGCAGTGATATAAAGAAAAGTATACACATCACCATAAAATGTGGTGTTTCAAGAAATGTTAGGCTGACTTAACATTTGAAAATCAACTTACAAAATTTATCACATTACTTGAATAGAGGGAAGAAAATATGATCATCTCAAGAATACAGGAAAAAGCCTTTGATAAAATATAATCCCCACTCGTTATTAAAAATTTGCAGCAATCTTTTAATAGAAAAAGTTTGTTCACATCATAAATTTGAATATTGGAAGCTTTCCCACTGAGTGGAAGTATATGACAGCAAGTCTTCTCACTCTTCTTATATTTATTATTGTATTAGAGGATTTAGACAAAGCAATAAAGAAAGAAAAATAAAGTCATCTTCCATTATTTGTCAACTATTAAATTGTTTTTGTTGAAATATCCAAAAGAAACTGCAACCGAAGCACTAGAATTAAATAGTAAATTTATTAATAAGTAAATTTAGAAAGATTACTGGACAAAGGTCACAAAACAGCACAAAAAATGACTCTTTTAAATACTGCCAACAAAAAAATTAGAAAGCAAAATTAAAAATAGAGTTCACCTATATTTATAATACAACAAATCACTAATTGTCTAATACCAAGTACTACCAAAATACCAAGTAGTATGTGTATCAATTTTGTGTATGGTCTGCCTATATTCAACAATCTACAACTATGAAAATTGTTGGAAGAAATTAAAGAAGACCTAAATGGTGGCAGGGTAGGAGGTGGAGAGATATGCCATGTTTGAATGGATTAGAACTCTTAGTATTGTAAAAATGCTAATACTCCCCAAACTGACCTGTGGATTCAATGAAACCTTATTTAAAGTACCTTAGGGAATTATTTGCTGTTTTTTTATTTTCATAAAATTATCAAGGTGAGTTTAAATTTTTATGAAAAACAAAGGGTTGCAAAGAGGCAAGGCATTCTTGAGGACCGAAACAAACTAGTTTAAATTACATTACCAAATATGAAATTTTTTTATAAAGCTACTGTAAATAAATCAATGCAATATTGTTTCAAAGTAGAGAAACACATCAATGGAATTAAATGATGAACTCAGAAAAAGATTCATTTATATTCCCTCAATTGATTTATGGCAAGGTTGTCACTGCAATGCTATAGTAAAGGGTAATCTTTTCAATTAATAATGTTGGGTTATTTGGATTTTCATATAGAAAAATCAACATTGTTCCTTACATCCCACCATATGCAAAGACAATTTCAGAGGGACCATTAAACATAACTTGTAAGATATAAGAATGAAACTTATGGAATATAACATAGATAACTACCTTCACAATACAGGATTAGGCAATGATTTATTAAACAGAACACAAAGCTCTTTAACACCAAAAAAAAAAAAATGAAATGATGAAGTAGACTTTATAAAAAATGAAGAACTTTTGTTTTTCAAAGACAACATAAATAATGTGAAAAGGCAAGCCACAAATAGGAGAAAAAATTCTAAATATACACCTGAAAAAGAGCTACTATATATGATATGTACAAAACATCTAAAAATAAATTTATAAATGAGACACAATCTCTTATAAAGAAAAATTATTTGAAAAGGAACTTCACAGAATAGGCTACATGAATTGTTCAACAAACATATAAAAATATGTTCAACATCATTAATTATCAGATGGCAATAATTGATAAATTTGGCAGTTACATGTTGGCAATTTTTTTTAAATTCAAACCCTCATACATTGATGAAGTGAGAAATAATTGGTACACTATTCTGAAAAATTATTAGGCAACATCAACCAAGCTAAACATATGACTACAGTGTAGTTGATCAACTCCATTCCTACTTATATATTCTAAAGATATGAGTGCATATATCACCAAAAGGCATGTAAAAGTGTAGTCTTAGCATCTTCATTTATAGTAGCAACATGTTAGGAACAGTGCAACTATCTATTAATAAGAAAGGTACAAATTAATTGTGCTATATTTGTATAACTTAGGAATGAAAGGTATAACCTGCTAATACCATAACTTGGATGAAAGCCTCAAATGTAATGCTGAGCAAATGAAGCAAAGGCCAGGAGAATACCTTCTGTGCATTTCCAATCATTTCATTAACAGGCAGATTAATCTTTATACTATTACTTAGCATAGCAGATACCTCTGGGACTAATTGACCTGGATGGACATTAAGGAGGTTTTGGGGTGCTAAAAATATGTTATATCTGTACCTGTGTGGTCACTAAATGAGCATATGAAAATGAATCATGCTATACATGTTGAAATATATTCCTTAATGTATGTTACACATCAATGTTTAAAAAGCCTTTATATTTTCATAACTACATGCTGAAAGATTCCATTTGAAATATCACGGTATCTTTGTTAGTTTCAGATAATCAAGTTTTTGTTGAGAGGAATGGACAAGTTTGTAGATGAAACAAGATTGGCCATAAGTTGATACTTATTGACACTGTAGCAGGTACAGGGTAAGCTTTGTGAAATTTCCTCGAATAATGCACATAAAAAATTAATAGAAATAAAATGCTTAACACATGGCCTGGTATAGAGTATCCATGCAATAGGTATGATTTATCAATAGATAGAGACCCACACAGTAGACAACAGAATATTAAACTCCCATCCCAGGGAGACCTGTTACTTTCTCAAAAATGCAAAAATCTGTGGAATATATAGGCAGTGCAAAATAAAAGGAAATAGGCCAATATACCAACCCCTCAATCTTAATGCTTGTGCTTATGGACCTTACTCCTGTTAAAATGAAACTTAGCCTAACTACAATTAATGCCTAAAAGTTACTTCCAGAAAACCTCTTTGAAAGTCAAATGTGGCCTCTGCCTATGCCAAATTCAACAAATCAACTTACAGCCTTCCCCCCAATGTGGGACATAAATCCCAGGGATGAGCCTCCCTGGCACTAAAGGATTATTACTAAGTAAGAACCAGCAATTATTTTGTTAAAACACCTTGACCAAAAGAGGGAAGTATCAAATAAAAAAGAGATTTTATGGCTATGATATTGTAAAGTGAGTTGGGAGGACATTCTGGAGGCTTCGCTTTATACAGGTTTCAGGCAGATAATGCCAACTGTTACAGTAAACAAAGCCTCAAATAAAAGGGTTCCTGAGGACCCTAGGAATGTCCTGACACTATAGGGAAGGGCAGACAGCCTCATGAATCAACATCTGCTTGGTGGGCCCTATTTGGGAACATATCATAATCTATTTCCCCAATATACTAAAGTTAGAATCATTTATAATCTCCCTACTCAAGAGTCTTCTATCCCTTTTATTTGAATCTATACTTACCAGTATACCCATTAAATATATGTATCAGAGATTTCAATCTTGAAATGTTCATAAGCTGGTTGAGGCTGAATTCAAGCAGAGTTGCAACCAGTACCTACATTCCAGTTCTTCGGACTTGCCTAGGACAGCTATCGAAATGAGTATGATGGGCAAGTCCATCCCAATGAACAAGGAGTATATAAAACTGCAAGCAAAAACATTTCTATCCACCTGCCCCATAATAATTAAGTCCTCTCTTTATCTGAAGCAGTCCTCAAGATTGAGGAATGAAGGAACATAAGGGGGGAGTGCAATCATTGACCAAAGTAGTTTTATTGTTTTTGTAGTATTATCATGTGGTAATGGAAGAGCTTGTAACATTAATATAAGATAGTGGTTACAAGAAGTTCAGAGGGAGTAAAGGGATGAATAGGTGGAAGACAGGGCATTTTTAAGACATTAGAATTATTTTGTATGATACTAATGACAGGTACATGACATTATGATGCACTTGTCAAAACATATAAAAATGCACAGAGCAAAGTGTAAACCATAATGTAAACTATAGACCTTGGTTTGGAGCAATTCTTCAATAATGGTCCATCAACTGTAACAAATGTACCAGAGTGATGTAAAGCTGTTTAAAATAGGAGAACATGTTGTTGTGGATGGGGTGGCTGCTGTTTGGGAATCATCTATATTTTTGATGCAACTTTTCTGTAATCTAAAACTTCTCTAAAAATAAAGTTTATTACAAAATATTTTTTACTGTTTCTTACTTTTAATGTTTCTGAAAATTTCAAGCAACTTAGAAGACTATTAGTAAGGACTCTTTTGACTGAAAAAGGCAGGTCTCTTAAAACAAGTCTTGTAGGAACAGTGTCTTCTCAGACTTGGCTTTTAGGTCAACTTTCAGTGACCCTGAAGCAGCAGGTGACTTTTATTCCTGCAATGCAGGTCTCCAGCTCTTCAAACTCAAGGAAAGTGAGGAGCAAGAATGAAACCTAAACTTCTAGAAATGGAAAGCTTCTTATAACTTAGTAGTCAACAAATCCACTGGTTTCCCTTTGGATAGTCCTAGCACTTACCAGATCAGGAATTCATGACAAGGAGGACATTGTTCATGGTGTTGTCATTCTGGTGTTAGGGCATAGACTGGGCTAATAAGAGACATGTGGTAAGGGTCATCAAAAGTGCAAAAATGATGAGGATAATAAGTCACCAGAGTCAGGACTTTTGTATTAGATTGCATTAGATTTAGTGCTGTGGAACAGTTGACACTGAGTTGTAAGAAGGTGTTCCTAACCTTAGAAAGAGCTTCTCACAATTTTGAACCTATTTCATGCATCTTCCCTTCCTGCTTAATAATATCAATATATATTGCTCTAAGAAACATGTGATTCAGGTTTCATCTGCCATTTTATTTATATTAGTTTTTATATAATTAAACTTCAACTCTTTTTTAAAGAAAATTAAATTTTGCTGGGGGTGACATTTGTATTTTCATTCTACAGTGTTTTCAGTTTTAAACAACAATTCATTTTATACATTATAAATCTTACATTAAAAAAGATATATTGCACTTTGTATTTATTTTTATCCTTACCATGATAATATTTCATTATTTAAATGTTGATTATATTGATATCATTTCTAGGCTTTTCTTAGAGGTTTTATTGAAAATATCTTGTTGCTGAAAAATACTTCTTTGATTAAGCTTTCTTAAAAACAGAACGTTGGTTAAACAAACAGAATTTGAATCCTTACCAGCACTGCTGAAATCAGTCCAATAAATTATAATGCAACCAACAAAAATAATTTAAAATTTTCTGGTAGGCTCCTAAAAGTACATTTTAATTACATATTTTACTTAACACAATATATACAAAATATCATTTTAACATGTAATCAATATAAAATTATTAATGAGATAGTTTCAATTTTTCATACTAAATTCTCATAATTCAGGATAGCCACATCCTAAATACTCACTAGCTAAATCTATCTAGTGGCTACATGTTTGGAAAGAGCAGAAGAGATTAGTTTTTCATATCTGTAAAATAGGAATAAAAATACTATACAGTAGAGCAATTCTAAATTGAAGACTCTCATACATGGTTCCAATCACTTTCATTATCATTCTACTTGAACATTAAAACATGTTTATTAGTAAACTTTACTATCTCACACCTCTTTACAGCCTTGAGCATTATTGGAGAGTCAAAGAGCTTTTGTGTACGTGGGTTTTATATATGTCTAATTATCATATTAAAATTAAATCTGATACTTTAAAATCTATTTTTATTAATTCAATTACAATTCACAATAAGCCCATTGTGTGTTGACATAAATAACATATCTCTATGAAAAATAGCTAAAATTCCAATTTCCCCCTTCCAAAAATAGTGAGAAGTGTGGCAATGTTTTACATTTTGAAAAGTTCTTTAATATCAACCTTAATAGAATAACTGGAGTACAAAAAAATATCAAATTGAAGAAGGTTAAATCTAGGAATCTTTTTAAAGAAATTCTACTAAAACTACAGTACTTCCTTCAATGTGGTAAATGTCATTCATGAAATATTCAAAGTTAATAGTATACTAAATGGTGAAAGACTGAAAACATTCCCCCTGAGCAAAGGTCAGGAGTAAGGCAATGATGTGTGCTTTAACCATTACCATTCAACATTATATTGGAACAATTAAGAACAATTAAGCACAAAAAAGAAATATAAATCATCCAAATTAGAAAGGGAGAAGAAAAAGGATATATATTCATAGATGACATGATCCTTCATATAAATAACCACAAGGAATACACAAAAAACTACTAATGCTAATAAAGGAATTCAGAAAATTTGTGCACTCCAAGATTAACATAAAAAAAAACCCACAACGGTACCTGCTTTGTTTCTATGTACCAAGATAGAAAATCTGAAATGGATATATTTTTTAAATCCATTCACAATAACATCCACGAAAATAAAATATCTGGGAATAAATATAACCAAGGAAGTGAAGGAGTTATATACTCAAAAGTGCAAAATACTGATGAAGAAAATTATAGAAGACCAAAATAAATGTTAAGACTTCCAGTGTTCATGAATAGGAAGACTTAATATTCTTAAATATTCTTAAGATGTCAATGCTACCCAATGTTAACTACAGATTCAGTGCAATCTCATGGAATTTCCAGATGACTTTACTGTAGAAATGGAACTTTTCAGGTCTTTTACACATTTTTATTTTTTGTCTTTTTATTATTGAAATGTGATTATATATGAATATGTAGAATATATATGCATTTGCATATATGTAATTCATATCTAATTTTTGGAAATGAAAAATGTGATGAAGAAATTCTTTGATGTTCTCATTAATTGACTAAACACAGCTGAAGAAAAATCAGTGAATGTGAGCATGTGTTAAGAGAAATTACCCAAGATGAAACACAGAGAGTAAAATCAGCAAGAAAAAATGATCAATTGATCTAAGAGCTGTTGGACAATATGCTGAGGTGAAATCTTAAACAATTGCTTTATTCTTTTGTCTAATATGTCTTTGAAGACTTTAAATTGTGATAGTAAGCAATGTTTAGTTTTATCTTAAAATTTTCATATATTATGTTCTATCATTTAGGTTGAATTGAGTTCAAAATTTTCCTATATCATCTTTGACTCATCAGGATTTTAAGACAGTCATGCTTCATTTCCAAATGTTTTGCATCTTATTTTAGATGAAGTTACTTAATTACTTTTTTCTCTATTATAAAAATTGTGGGTTTACAGAAAAATCATGCATAAAATACAGTATTCCCATATGCCACCCTATTATTAACACATTGAAACAGTTGTTTCAATTGATGATAGTCCATATTTATAATTTATAATTGTACTGTTAATTATAGTTCATTGTTTAACTTAGGGTTAACTGATTTTATAGTGTAGCTCCATGGATTTATTTAAAAACTTTTTATTCTTTTGCCATATATGCAATCTAATATTTCCCCTTTTGATCACATTGAAATACCTATTTCAGTGCTATTAATTATGTTCACAATGTTTTCTTGCCATCACCCCAATCCATTACCAATACATTACCAACATTCCAAATAAGAATTTGTACATTTTAAGCCTTAAATTCCCTTTATTATCTCCCCTGTTCCCCTGGTAAACTATATTATATTAATAGATTCTCACTCTTTGTGTTTCTTTATTCTAGTTGTTTCAAATCAGTGAGATTATGTAATATTTGTCCATTTTTGTCTGGCTTATTTCACTTAATCTATATTGTCACATGTATCAGTACTTCATTACTTTTTAAGGCTGAATAATATTCAATTGTAAGTGTATATCATTTTTTATTTACCCATTCATTGGTTGATGGACACTTGGATTGCTTTCTTCTAGTTTATTTGTACTTATATTTTGTATAAGTAGACTTATATATGCAATGAACCCATATTCATATTTTATATGAAGTTTCACTATTACACACAAAGCCATGTTACAGTTTTTAGCTTTCCTTCTAGTAATATTTATGACCTAAGATTTACCCTTTCAACCTCTGTCATACCCATATAATAATTCTTCTATTTACAAACACTATGATTTGCATAAGGCAAAATCTTGAAACAAATTTATGAAACCAAACTTTCAACAATTGCTTAGATTTTAGCCTTGGGTCTTCCAGATATCCAGTAGAAATATTATATGCTTTTCCCTTGATTGAAGAATTTATTGATGTGAGCTTACAGACTACAGGAAAACTTCTTGGCCATGGAAATGTAGGTTTCTCCAGGTGCATTATATGCATTTAATGTTGCATACATAATGTACACATTGGAATGAAGGAAAGAGATGCATTTGCTTATGTTCAGGAATGAAGATTTTGTATTACTCCTAATACTGAATTCTTCTTTCACCTTCAGGAATATAAGTCATCAAGGTAGCAAACTTCACAATTCAGATGAGGTAACCTTTACAAGCATTACCTTGGGCAGTTTGAAGGGAACACATGAACAATATGATGATTTTGGCAAAATATTAGTGGTGACTGCACAGAATGGCTCACTCAAGAGCAACATTATAGAAGATGTGAAATTCTCTTTGGCAAAGAGAAAAGTCTGGAGTCAATAATAATGTAAAATGGTAAAAACACAAGTAGTTTCAATTATATGTAGCTACCAGACAAGTTTCTCTGCAATTTGTTGGGCAACATTTTTTGATGTTCAAATGTTTTAATAGATGGCACCGATGGTTTTAGTCCTTTTACCACTGTGCAGTTTTATTATCTGATATTTTGGATTTGCAAAGAGGTATTAATGCAATAATGTACTTTTCATACTTGAAATTTATTTGTATGTTATAAAGTTATTTCTATAAACAAAATGCAATTTATAGGGGATTTTTTAAATAAAATTTGGGTAATTTATAGCAAAAGAATTTACTAAAGTTTCCAAAAATTAATTTTCCATTACATGTATTACATTTAGAAATAATTTCACAGCTCAGTTTTATGATGAAGCCTCTCACAGAATCATTAACAATGCAGTAGTCTGGCACATTTCTTTTTTTTTTAGTTAACTCAATAATTTAATTGTCCTTTTAGTTTTCTAAACTCTTCTTGATCCTTCATTAATAGTCTTTAAATCATGTCATTACCCAACTTTCCTTTCTCTAACACGATCCAATTATTGCTTGCTCTCCCTTTCCCTTAATAAGTTGTTTATTGTACTAAAAAAGTTTAATGAACAAAGGAAGACATTTTATTTTATAGTACTGATTCTTCTCAAAATAGTATAGAAGATTCAAGTGATTTTCCTTTTTGTATTTCTTTTTATCTGTTCTTTTGAGAAACTGATTTTTTTTCCAAAATGGTTTTAAATAGAGTCTAAAATACCAGTGTAACATTATTGCTTTTTATTCTTTATGTGAAACCAAAAAGGAAAAGTGCCTTGCATCATTTAGAAAATGAAAGATTAAATCCTCATGAACTCCAAAATAGTAAACAGAACAGTGGAAAGAAGTAAGATTCCTACTGTTTTTATAATTCTTTGTTTTTTAAAACCATATATTAGTTTAATTAAAAACTATTGAGTTTTAAGGAAACCACATTAAATTATTTGGAATATGGAATGTTTACTCCTGTTCATTTTATGTTGTGTTAATGATTCTGTGAGATTGTTCCAACCCAGACAGAAGATTTCTCTGAATATACATTTATTGGGGAAAGTGATTTCTGGGAGACCTTAGTGTTTTAAATTAGCTTTTAAAGAAGTTCTTTAATTGAGTTAATGCAAATTTCCCCCATATTTTGCATTAGTAAAGTCACTTTTTGAATTCTTGGTTCTCCATGTTTTTATTTATATGCATAAAATTTGTTCTAAGAAAACCATTATCTATTTTAAGTAAGTGATGTGAGGGAGGACGGGAGTGCTTTAACTTTTCATAGTGGATGACTTTGGGGAGCACAATAAAAACTCCTTTGTATTTTACTTTACTCAGTCCTCTCCTGAGGTGCTTTACTGATGGGATGATTTCCATACACTCTCTTGGTTCCAAGAGTTACAGAACAAGGTAACCTGTTACACCAAGTTACTTGTTTTGCTTTCCTATGATATATTGATACAGTAAAAAGTGTTTTATACAGAATAGTGAGAGACTGGAAATAGATTAAAAAGCTTTGCTAATTAAGACTTAATTCTTGTTGGCACAGGCAATATTCTTCTTATTTCCTTTCCCTTTGCCCCTTCTTACCATCCTCAAACAGCATAGCATTAATCCTATTGTGGTCAAATATTCTGTTTTGGTTTTAGGCCATTTGGTGGATGCATCTAGTGGAGTCAAAATTTGCATTAGGTGTTAAGAAATTCCAGTTAACAAAGTGTTAACACACACAGATTTCCTGTATATAGATCACTATTGGATAAGTCAAAGAAGATCTCTCTTGAAATTTATATTCTTTGATGGTTTATTCTGCAAAGATTTATCAGAATTATAAATTTAGGTTTCAAAAATGAGGCAGTGAGCTCTTTTTAAATTACCTTCTTAAATACACATATCCCCTCTAGTAATCTGACCAAAAATAAAGATTTGGTTATTAATATTAATTATAACAGGTGATGTCCAACTTTTTCTAACCATTATAATTTTTATGCTATCACCTAAGTGTCTGCCCAGCACTATATATTAAAGCCAGTCTCTCAGAAACACAAGAAAAAGTTCGCCATCACTTTAGGTACAATGTTAAAGTCAACAAAACATGGAACTTAATTCTTTGTTTCATGGGAACATTGCAGGTTTCTTTTCATTTTCTTTTCTTTTTTCTTTTCTTTTGTCTTTATTAATTCTCTTTTCTTCTATTTCGTTCCTTTTCCTTCCCTTTTCGTTTCCTTTTCTTATATCTTCTACCAAATAGTTCTTCTGGTAATTGATTCTATTCTCAGTTATCTTTGGTTCCATTCCTGTGATTCCTTTATTTCCACTGATGTTTTGTGATAGATAATTAACTAGGATAAGTTTAACTAATCATGATTTATTTCCTAGGGTAATTGAATAATGAATAATGTATGTGTGAATTAGCACCCACTGAAAATTAAATATATAATCTGGGTGTAGAACTTGTTTCAAAACAGAAATACGGATTTAATGTCCATTTTTGAAAGTATGAAATAACTTATTGTAAATATTCAAACTGGAATGGCAGAGATGCTTAGATTAGATAAAATCTAAGATTAGATAAATCTAAGATGCTTAGATTAGATAAAAGTTACACAAAAATTACAGGGTTCCCATGTTCCCCACCTCCCACACCTTCCATAACATCCCACAAAAACATCTTTCATTACTATGGCACATCACCTGCAATGGATATACACATCCTGGGGTTTTGCCACTAAGCATGGACCATAGTTCATATTGCAGACCACACTCTCTCCCACACAGTTCTGCATGGTATATGCTGATGTAAAATGGCCTATATCTGTTGTTGTAATGTCACTCAGGACAATTCCCAAGTCCTGAAAAAGCCCCTGTATTACAACTGCTTTTCCCTTCCCTGCCCCGAAAGCATCTAGTGGCCACTGGATCCACCTCACTGTTATAAATTCTTCCATTGCTTGAATCACAATATGTCTACAACAGAATACCTTTAAGTCCACTCTAGTCCATAGCTCTTCCCCTAATCCAGAGGAGTCTGGGATGGTGATGTCCACTTCACCTCCAAGTGAGAGTGGGCTTATATCCCATGGATATGGTGGATGGGATTATCCTGACTGCAGCTGCAGGCTCTCTCCATTCCCTGGGATGGACATTGTCCATCATCGTGTCCTCACCAGGTGACTTGGGTCAGTAGGAGTTGCAGCTCCACCAAGATTCCAGGCATAGCTGGCACATGGGCAGACCACAGGCTCCAGTCTCTTGAAGTACACCTACAAAAAACTCCAGCATCACATATATAGGTTTGAATAGAAGGGACTGATGGACCATGTGTAGGGAGGACTTATTTGAGTCCAACTCTGTCATTCTCAGGAGCACAGACTCCAAAGTAGAGCCCACTGATAAGGCATCAATCTCTGGGGCTATCCTACCTTGTATAGGACCTGGGTGTCTCCAGAGCCCTCAGGAGCCCCTCTGTGTGGGGGTGATAGCCACTTTGGTGTTCTAAGAGATCCTACTGAGGTGTGCATAAGAGTTACCTCTTGGATGACCTCCCAACTCTATTTGAAGTCTTTTAGCCACATGAACTCATTTGTCTTTACCTTTTCTCCCTTTTATTCAAGGTCTTATTCCAGTAGTGTTGCCAGTTGGCACTTGATATTAATCCCTCATTGCCAGTGAGGCTTATCCCCGGGAGTCATGTCCCACGCTGAGGGGAATGTAATTCATTCATATGCTGAGTTTGGCTTAGAGAGAGGCCACATTTGACCCACAAGGAGGCTATCAGGTGGCAACCCTTAGGCACCCTATAACAGTAGGCTAAGTTTCTATTACAAGAGCAAAGACTCATAAAGTTAGTCATCAATAACAAGAACCCATCAGTGGGCCATCCTCTTTTGCCAAACACTGCCCCTGCACTTGGGGGACTGTTTCTGCTCCATTGGAGAATGTGGCAGAGCTCTCCAGGCTGGGAATTCAGTATTCCCTCATTTATTGAGTGATTGTCTACCCATCATGACCATGCCCCAACCCTTGGTCATTTGAACAATTTTATATATCTTTTATGTATATTCAGATGAACTTCCTCCCATGAATCCCCCATCCTAGGCACCCCCCACCAATGATCCTCTGCAGCCCCTATTGTAACCCTTCTGTGATCTAAACCTTCCTTGAAGATGAAGCCCATATAATAACCAAATGTAATTAATGGGAAAATGAAATAACAATGATAAGCTTAAATGCAAGAGATAAAATACATGGAAACTCTGAAAAAAAAAACTAAAAGTAAAATATAAGTAACAGATTGGGACATTCAAAAAATGGGAAA